>OOFB01037843.1:52690-63076 GCA_900323305.1 Trachyrincus murrayi
CTCTCTTCGTTTGCACATTGAGATTCGGGCCGATGCCGTGGCTGCAAAATGATGAGTTTTGCACGAACATCGCTTAGGCGTGGAGAACGAGGAGAAAGGAACGAGGAGAAAGGAAAATAAAGCTGTGGTCATTCGGGAAAGGTTTCAAGAAGGTATATATGGTATGGAAACCGACCGTCTGTCAAAATAGCCTGCATATGAAAAGTGGAATTTGCTTAGCTTTACAGTGAATGCAGTAGCTTGTCATGTGCATGCGAGTAAGTAGGGAGATACCTTTCTAATTAGCTTGAACAGCGACATGTGAAAGAAAAGAAAATAGTGAAACGGTGTAACAGCCATATCTGCCTCCTCCAATTATTCCATAAACCTTGCCCATGTTTTTGTCGCTCTGGAACATTCTACCAGCTGAAGGTTAGAACCTAATTAGGCCTTAGTGTCTTCTTCAGGTGGAAATCCGAATCACCCTGCTACAATATTTAACATCATCACACTCCTGAGGAAAAGCCTTTGACACATAACAGAAGCCACTGGTGGGTCTTGAAAAATAATAATTTCCAGCCTGTGTTGTCTTTAAAGTGTTACTGTGAAAAAACAGACAGACACTAACTTAATGTTTTTAATGCGTTGTGCTGTCTTTTTACAGTTATACTCTCCTTGGACATTGTGGGAGTGAATTTGGTTCCGTGGTTCTTGTGGTAGATCAGCTAGCAAAGGGGAGCTAATGTGGACATTATTAAAACGCAAGCGTGTTCCTTTTTTGAGTTAGCTAGCTCGTTGCGGTACAAAGCAGTAATTAGCAAAGTGCAGTTGTTCTAATCAATGGGTGTCCTTGGCCTTGACTGCTGCTGCGAGAAAGTGAGAGAATTGCTGTGTATGATCTCAGTTCATCATCTTAGAAGCGCAGAAAAAGGGGAATATCGATTCAGTCCTGCTGTTTTCCTCTAAAGTCAGAGAGAGCCTCTTGCCCTCCTCACCGCAGGTTCAAAGAAAAGACAGATTTCTTTTGGCTTTCTGCTTGGTCATTAATTTGACGTTTAGAAGCCTCCCCCTATAGAGGCCTTTGGAAACTGTTAATATAAATGAACGTATATGATTCCCAGTTTGTGTTTTCAATTATAATTCTAAGCACAATAAATGAGAAGTCATTCATTTGAATGACAGCACTCAAAAATGTACATTAGCATGAAATAGTCAATCTCTTTTCCAGATGGATTGTAATCTAGTATCAGAGTTTCTGGACATACTGTATATCATATCTCCAATTACTCTGTGCAGAAGTCTGGAATTTTACACCAAGTATCTATGAACAGCGTAGGGGTCACGGAGCTCCCAAACTTCAGCCGGAAATAACGTTGTTTTAAAGTTTTCACGCCTGGTCAACAAAACCACGCAAGGAAAACTTTTTCAACAAAAACTTGAGCCAAACAAACAAGACATTCCTAATCTGCAATCTAATTGTTGATTAATTATATCGTAAATCACTGTGAAGATGACAGCTAGTCTTAATTACAGATGTCACGCTTGGGCTAGCCATTCCATCAGACTTTATTGTCCCTGGAAATCACACAGTGTAAAAATCATCTGCTTTTAATTAATGTCGTAGAGTCACAGGTCACAGTTAAATATACAATACTATGAAGTAAACAAGAGTATAATACGATATAATAGTAGGCCTATAATTACATATTTAGTGTACATATCTGTTTAGTATGATAGCATATTCACCTGTGTATCCTCCAGATGGTATCCAACTTAAGGATGTAAGTCAAATGCTATCACATGAACGTTTAGACACAATAATGATAGTTATTAGTGTCGTCGTAGTTAACTGCCTCGAGTCTTCAACTATCCAATAAGGATAATAATAAAAGAGTAATAAAAGAGAGCTCACTTGAGGGTAAGTTCTTAAGATGGAGGTCATTATTAGAAAGTAATTTTGTCAGTATTACTTACAAATTACTTACAAAGCATTATGATTTATTTTATGTATCCCCAAACTACGCCTGATATCTTTCTTTAACATTAACACACTGAACCCTGTGGTGAATTGAACTAGCGTCTCTTCAGCAGTTTAAAGGATAAGAGCTGTTGTGTTGTGTTCTTGCTGACATCCTCTTATGAAACGACCAAAAGACCTTTTCTTCTTCTACTGTTCGTTGTTGTTGGCAGACTTGTTGTTGCTTTTCTGAAAAAACTCCCATGCAGCAGTCGTTCCTGAAACATCTTGTGTGTTTGTTTATAAAGCTGTTCGGTTTTGAATCAACCCTATGCAGGTTAATCAATTACAAAAATAAGGCTAATGAAATGACGGAACAGAAAATAATTACCCATTTACAGAATCACATATACATGTACATATCACCGATAAAAAGGTGCCCAGTATAGAGTTATATACAGACACATGGGTGTCATGCAATGGCTATAGAGAAATAGAATGAGTATTCTACCATGTCAGCCTATTTTATCCGCAGCATGAATCAGAGATTATCTAATCAGATTAGAAAGCATAAAATCATGCATACCTTGCATGCATTTCCTATGAGTTTCAACGAGTTTTTTTTTTTCACCGAACACATACTGCTGCATAATAACAAGACGATGCGTGCAGGACTTGAAAAGCGGGTGAGCGTGCTTGAGGTATAATAAGGTGTCTAGCTGTAGCTACAGGCACCCCACCACGTGCTCCTCTCAACCCTCGTGGTCCCCGAGCACACAAAAAGTCCCCCTCTGTCGTTTTATTATTCTTTTTTTCCGTCCCTTGTTCCTATCAATTCATATTCCCATTGTGTTTGTATGTCTGGTAGGGACAGCTATTTAGCATGATATTTGAATGTCTTTTTAGAGGAGCCCTTTCAAATGGACCACAGGCGAGGCAGGCCGGGGAATAGAACAAGGGACTAGAACACAGCAGATGGTTGTTGAGACGTAGTGTTCCCATCGGGGGGTAATGAAAATGCTTCGTCATTCATTCATTAATTCAGAGGATGGTAATTTGATGATGATGATGATGATGATGATGATGGAATACATTGGAGTACATTGCAGACATCATCGCAATGTTACTGAGCTGCACACCTAGACCTCCGTCTTTCAAAAAGGAAAAAAAGAAAATGCCCTGAGCCTAACCCAACCAGCAGCCCCCAGAACAGACCCACAGTGGGTCAAAATGAAAACGCTACATCACAGACAATCTAGAGAGGGATGGACGTTGCCAAAACCACCGCCGCCCAAACCATTTGCCTTGCAGGGCCGTAATGGAAGAGATCAATCTTCATATGCCCTTAGGATGATCAAAATAGGTCAGTTGTAAAGTTATAAATTAGGGGGAGCGAGTTCACCCGAGAAGGGTGTCACATGGAATTGAACTGAGGAGACAAAGGGATAGACTGCACCCTAATTAGCTAGACTGAAAAAACCCAGACACGAATCAAGTCGTTAGCAAGGTAATGGACAGGGGGTGTCAACAGACCAGCATATCCAGCATCCCGTGGTGATTTCTATGTTCTTTGCCCAGTTTGCTTTGCAGCAAATCCACAAAATCCCACCATTAATCTGGTGTCTGCACATTGTTAACCGTTGAAGTTCTCAACCAAAGTCACAATTATACTGTTGCGCTTCATGAATGCTAAACTAAATACAATAAGATAAGCTTACACTTTATTAATCCACGAAAGAAAATTCAGGTGTTGCAGCAGCCAAAATGGACAGAACAGTGCAGATAGTGAAGACAAATACAGAATAAATGAACAACTATATCCTGTATTTCTTTATATCCCCCAATGATGCTAATGCCCCATTTGCAGTTTAAAAACAAACAAACAATGGATCTAGGCAGACGACAGGACTAGTTATATAATAATATTTCCCATATTGCTGGGAGAAGTGCTTGGTCATTATCAGCCATTATAGTGACGAAGGGCTGAGAAGTTCATCCATTGACCCGATGCAGGTCAGCTCTAAGACACCTAGTGCCTTCCACCTCCTCGGCCCCTGATGTCTAATCAATACATAATCTGTGACCGGCTCTCTGCACTACCAATCGCCCATTCATCACTCACCAGACTGCCTCTATCATTCCAGGAATCCACACTCTGTTGCCTGCATGCTAAACACCACAGCAGCATGCCAGACGGCTAGCGGATCACCTCTCACTTCCCACATTCTATTACCCAAGATGCATCTGCATCCGTGGATGCATCATAGATGATTCGTCTGTGATCAGTTCTGGTTGTTAAAAGTGTGGGATTTGCACAAATAGAAAAATATATGTTTTTTCATCATTACTCAATTCTTTATGTATTATTGAGGGAGGGAATGTATATTGGTGTGTAAATTTGAGGTTTAATGTAATAAACCTTGGTCTCTCAAGAATATGAAGCATCCACTAGTTTTGCATCCATCTCTTCTGTATCCAGAAGGTGAAGGGTAAAGCATGTGTGTGTGTGAAGCAGTTGTCCACGCTTTGCTTGAGTTATTAAAGCCTTTATTTTTTCATTTCCCCCGATTGCTGAAGCGTATATAGAAAACTGAACTTGAGGCTTTGTTTAATGTCTTTTTTATGATGACTCATTCTTCATAGTAAGGTGAAAGTGAAACCAGACCAAGTTTTGTGGTCGATTCATTACCAGTTCTTCATCAGAGGATGTCTAGCAAGCACACCTTGACTTTCATGTAACACATACTGTAGTTTCAAATACACAGAACCAAATGTTAAGAAACAATTTGATATATGTACAAAGGTTTGGCATAACAATTCAACAGTTTGAGTAAATAAAAGCAATACAGCATATTTGTCCATATTTAATCTGAAATCTGAAGATTTCAGATCACATTAACATAACTATAGGCATTTTTAATTGGCTCACAAAACAGAGTGCAATTCTTGAGACCAAGCTCTGAATAATAATTAATTAAGTGTTAATTAAATTATTATAATCAATAGGCCAAAACCAACACACTTACTTACTGAATAGAAAGTTATTACATTAGGTTATTATGAACTAAACATCACCAAGGTCCTTCACAAGGCATGCTGGACATGAATTATTATGAATTTTATAATTCACAATAACACGCGAGTAGTTCATGGTTCCCACTCCTATACTATCCTATTTTGTATGCTTTTTCTGGACCTTGTGCAAACCATTAGTAACTAATTTGTCTCGTGTGGTTTTTGTAGTATAACATGTCGATTCTAATCTCTCTCTTTTTCTTTACTCAATTCCACCTTTCTCTCTCCATTACGTGTTTTTGTTATCTCCCCATTCAATCTGCTAAGCCCTACTGTCTAATCTATTCATCTGGACCTCGCTCGCCCACTCACACCTGCTGCCTCTGATTAACGTCCTCCAACTGTCCCCACGGAGGGGGCGGGGCTATGCAGTGGGAGGAGCCGGTAGAGGAGGCGGAATTTAGAGGTAATTTTATCAAGCGGGGGCCGCTAATTAAACAGGAACGGAATGGTTCATTTCAAAGAGAGATTTTGTGGGCACACAACGTTGACCGACTCTTTCATCTCACCCCCTCACCACCCACCCCTTGTCTGGCTTAGTGTCCTTCATCAAAAAGAGCTCCAAAAACACTTGATCATTTCTACACACACGCACACACAGACACACACACACACACACACACACACACACACACATTCACATGCAAACACACACACACCACTCCCAGCTAGATTAACTCATTTCTAAGAGCGAACGCCTCTCGGACAAATCCAACCAATTTCCTCATACCAGAGTTGACATTTAATTCCACATGTGCAGCAGCTAATTCTCTAATTTTTTACATTCATTTTTCTACATTCATTATATTTAATGACCTCTGCCAACCCAGACGAGGCCTGAACCGAGGAAGCCCAACGTATATTTGTCACGAGTTAAGTAGCATCAAAAGTGGGAAGCGAGTTCTTATGAAATGTAATTTTAGCCACAAAGATGCTTGCATATAAAAAAAAAAAGAAGAGTCATTTAAATTGAATCCACTTCTAATCGAATAACATTTTGCCTGTGACATTTCATTTTTATTAACGTTGGAGTACTCCCCTGTAGTGCTTTTAAAAACTATTCCCGCACAACAGTAGAAAACACTAACTATCTTCGTGTAAAGGCATTTACTCGTGTACAAACACCCATCCTTTTTTTTTACCATGGTTACCTCAACCTAACCTTCAGGGTAAAATGTTTAAACGAATTTCAACTCAATCATTCAACTGCGTTCGTTCGCCGCTGTCCTAATCGCGTGCCCTTCAGGAAGTGCACATATAATTCGGTTTTATCCGAACGCAGGTGCCCCGTGATGCGTGGGTGAGTGGGAGTGGGCTTGTGTATGGAAATAGGAAAATGGGAAGAGATGGTATCTGGTTACAGGTGATGATATTGGGCTCCCACCCCCATAAGATTGATACTATGGTTCTTTCTATCTGTTGGGGGAGAGACAATGTCATGGTTGCCTGTTTGAATAAGGCTCACCAGCTGTCAGAGGAGAGAGGGTGGTGGCACCAGCCAGGGGAACCTGGGCTGCTGTGGCTGTTTGATTATTGGTTTGATTTGAAATAGGGATGACCAATCATGGGTTCCCAGGCGTACTGTCGAAATATGGGGGGGGGAGATAGAGAGAGAGAGAGAGAGACACAGAGACAGAGAGAGTGAGAGAGAGAGAGAGGGGGGGGAAAACAGAAGGACAGAGGTACAGAGCGAGAGAGTAAAGTTTTTTGTTTGAGATGAAAGCGTGGCATCTGAGCAAGGACTTAAAGAGAGACAGTAGTGGTGGGGGGCGGGGGGGCGGTGGGCTGGTGGTGGTATAGCCCCTTTCAACTGAGTAGAGTAATTTGGGATTCTCTTTGCCCGCTCCAAATATGAGGTGAATTCGTATTTGATATTCCCCTCCCATCACCTGTGTGTGTGTATGTGTGTGTGTGTGTGTATGTGTGTGCGTGTGCATGTGTGTGTGTGTGTGTGCGTGCACATTCTTCCGCGTCAATACCCTGTCCACAACGACGACAATGAACTACCGGACACATAATGAGTGATCAATACAGCCCTTGTTCACCTTTTCAAAAGAAAAACTCATTAGCAAGAGGAAATGATAGATTAGAATTTGTAAAGAGGCAAATGTCCAGGCTGGAGCTGAATAAAGGTTGTTGGAAGGTTGCTAAAAGGACTGGGCAGGAAACACCATGTTCCACTTTGTCCCCGGCACCAGGTTGTGGGCTCCTCCCGTACGGTTGGAGGTCGTCCTTAATGGCATCAAAGAACAGAATCGGTGGCTATTGTTACTCGGAAGAATCCCGTCCGTCACTACCTCCTGCCAAAGGCCACGTTTCATTAGCCAGGTAATTCAGGCGGTTCAGAGGGAAAATATGGAGGCTAGATTAGAATGCGTGAGAAGCCTGTCTAATGGGGGCCTGGTATCTGATGGCTGTACGGCCCGAGGCTTTGACAGCTGCTTGATTAAGAGAAGAGCGAAGAAGTCAGAGGCACACATGTATTTAAAGGAATTCCACATGTGTGTGTGTGTGTGGAATTTGATCTATGCTGCTCTATATGCCGTTTGGTGGACACTGTTATCGAACGCGTCTCACGATAATATGAGTGCATGCATTGATCGGCGAATGTGCGAATGCCATGCCAGCTGAGCCAGACTGACCACCTAGCTATCTGACGTTCGGTCCATCCGTACACATGTCCGTCCGTCCATCTGTCTGTCTATCTATCTATCTATCTGTCTATCTATCTATCTATCTGTCTATATCCATCCATCCATCCATCTATCTATCTGTCTGTCCGTCAGTCTATCTATGCATTATGATGCATCTATGATGCATTTGGGAGATTGGATTTGACTTGAAGGGAAACTGTAGCTTATAGCGTCACAATGTTTGTTAGGTAAAATAAATGAAAGGTGCAAAACTAAGCAGCAGTAATTAGTTATGCATTGAGCAGAACAGACTTCATTGCTATGCTCAGCAAGAACAAAAGTCAAATTGTGATGACGTAGATCCAGCCCGGCTTGCTATCGAGTGCTGAAATAATCCTCCGTCAAGCGCGATGGGGATCGTTAGCGCAGCCGGTGCTGTGATGCTGTTTGCATCGGAAATTGATACATAACAAATCATAAATTATCCTGATTTACGGGATGTATACACTTCTAAAACTGTACCGAAGCACTAGCATTTACAGCTGTAGACGATCATTACAGTCCTACCAGTACCTCCCTGGTGGGCTGTGGTGCCAAGAGAGATGTTTGTATTAAAACAACTTCACACAGTTAGAGCGACCCGTGGCAGCATGAGAGTTGTTTTTACCCTCTGTTACTTCTACGACCTGAGCGCCATGTCAGCGGCGGCTGCGGCCGTGCAGGAGGTAAAGCAAAGCACAGCGCAAAAAACACACACACCAGCGAGGTGATAGAAACTGGTAGTCTTTGATACGTGTCCCCGCGGACAGCGTTGGGGTTTGAATTTTGAGAGGGGGGCGGCTGCTGTGTGAATCCTCACAGAAGGCTTCTACTGCAGGGTCAAAGCTACAAGCGGGAAACGACACGCGCTGAATACATTTAAAAACGCTTTGATATTCAGATCAGCCCGGGCTCTGTTCAGGGAGGAAGTGCCTGGGGTATTATCGTCATGTAGCGGAAGAATGAGGAAGAGGAAAAAAAGAAAACACATACACAAACATGTATGGCGACTTTTGCACGCCGGCTAAATTGATTTGAGTTTCTGCGGTACGATATAACCACCGCAGTCACTTGACTTAATCGCTGCGGTTGTGACCTGTGGGAAGATAGGAAGTAATATATAGGAAGTAGATTGTTTTTTCTATTTTTGTCCGCTAGATTCGTTTAATTGACTCGTTCCTCGTATAGCAGGTTTTTTTTTATTTTGCTCCCTCTGACAATACCAATACCGGGATTATTCTGTGATGCCATGCACAGCGCCAGCAGTAGAAATAAGATATTGATCTTGAATTTACTCATGGAATCGTTCAGATCCTTCAATGAAACCAGTGGGTCCTCAAATACACCGCGTTAGATAATTACTAGAACAATGTTTAATTAGGAAAGCTTTCATTGTGACCTTGAGATCAAGATTACAATTTTTATTTAACAACATTTTAATGAGATTTAATTTTTCACGCAATCAATTTATATCTCCAAATTATTAGGAATAATCAGGGAATATTATGCATTTGTGTGTTTTCTTTGCATACACAGCATTGGATTCAATTAACCTTATGAAATCGGTCACAGTGTCCGTGGTCCTTACTCCCTCTCCTGTTGCCATGATTACGGATGATATCATAATTTGTATTATTATAGTAATTATAGAGGCAAAGACATACTGTACCATGGGAACATGGACATGTGATTTTCCCTACCATACCAAGAACAAAACACCCTCACCCATTAAGCTCTTTCTTACCAGTTCTTTTTTTAAGAACTAGTGGATCCTCTCTCAGTGGACAGTTTGAATTGTCTTACATTTACTTGACAAAACCAACATTCAAAACCAAATCATTGGACAAACCAATGTTATTACATTTTTGTTGCTGCCACAGTTATGTTGTCTGTATTGGTTTTGCTGTTGTTAGATGCTGTTGTTAATTGTCATCTAATCTCACGCTAAGCATGGTGGTGAAGTGGTGCAGTTTTAACGTAGAACACGTTTCTGCTTGATTTCGTATCAGCTTCTTGTTGTTTTAGCTTATTTTGATGACGACATGAAACCCAGCCGTTCCTAAGAAGCCAATTTCCGATCCCTATAGAAAAGCCTCGGTCTCCCACGCATCGAGATAATGCAGAACCGGAGCTCGGCAAGGTATTTTCTTGAAGCCGTAATATGCGTATTCTCCCTGGGTGACAGCGATAGTAATGGGTCTTATTTGCTGTCGGCTTGCATCAGTCATTTCATGCAGGCAACCTTTTTTACGCTCCTGCTACTGTAATTTGCATTGTGTGGCCCAACCAGCGTTACCTTGAGAGACGCCTGGCTGGCAGATCCAGCTCCCCTCATTAGAACCCACTCAAGTCACTCAAGAGCTGGATGCTCCCTCACTGGCCAGCAGGCTGTGTAATCCACACGAAAAGACACAAGTCGTTCATGTGATTGACAGCTCAATGCACGCATACGTGTGAATGCTGTACATTAATTTAGAGAAACCTGCTGGGAACCCAGGTGTCAACACGGAGACAAGGACAACACATCGAAACACACACACATGCACGCACGCACACACATACACACACACACCCACACACATACGACACACACACACACACACACACACACACACACACCAGTCCCAGTCACATCCCTCTTTATCGCTGAGACAGCATGGCCACCCTGTAGCACTGTAAAGCGTTATCATGTGAGCTGGCCTA
>OOFB01037844.1:0-11320 GCA_900323305.1 Trachyrincus murrayi
GGTTGGGATGTGATTGGCCAGGGCTGAGTGCTGGGCTGGCCGGTGACCAGGAACCGGGTCAATGGCATCCAGGGCGAGCGGACGGCGAGCCAAAAATAAACAGAGTGGGTTGGCAGAGCTGAGCCTATACTCAGCACCAGATAAGGAGGCGATGTTCGTTTAATGACCGGATCATGTGGCTGATTTCTTTTACTGTCTGAGATTAGGCGCTGTACATAGACGGGAGGGATGAGAAATGTGGCGACAATACGTTTAGGTTATAAAGCAACGGGTCGGACCTGGCTTCTGTCAGCTGATGCCGACGGATATCGAGTGGCGCCCTGCTGAATTCTACACATACATGCAAACTTGCACGCACGCGCACACACACATTATCCCTGCTTAACATGTGGGTCGACACTCTTTCTTTAACCGTCAGCTCTATGCCTATGTTTGATTAATGTTAATATAATATATACATATAGGCAAGGCAATTCGATTTTTTTTTTTATTTTTTTGTTATTTAGTTAATTTAGTTTGTATATACTGTAGATCTCTTCCAACACAAACGCCATCCAGAGTGCTTCACATAGGCAGGAATCACATTGTAAAGACATTTAATGGACTGGTAATGTTAAGTTTAAATCTGTTTAAGCTCACACACACAACCACATCTTATTATTATTATCTTAAGTATTATTATAGAGATAGCACGTATAGAACACTTCACTGTTATTGCCTCCAGGTTCCAGTAAGGTGTTTACTAGTACTATTATTAGGTTTTATATAATAATAATAATAATAATAATAATAAATTATTATTATTATTAAGTCAGAATAGCACAGCCTCAGACCCTGCACTGTTGTTTGATGGACTGAGCTTGCAGAGGAAGAGGCTCACCTTCGTCTTGTGCATTACAAGCCCCTTTGAACCCTTGGGTTGAATCATGTCTCACCGACCCACTGTCTGGTGTGAGGACGTTTGTTCCATATTACTCCTCCTGATGTGTCAGAAGAAGAATAGTTCATCACACGTCAATATTAGATGGACAAGTAATTTGTCGGATGTTTGTGTGTGTGTGTGTGTGTGTGGTTGTGTGAGGGACAGTGTTTTACTGGTAGACCACTAGATGACGCTCTAAGATCATAACGTGTCGCATGTAGCGTGTACATTACAAGTCACATGTCATTTCTAGACGAGTAGGAATTTCCCTTTCTTTGCCCCCTACCTTTCAGTATTTTATTTTTGATTTTATCTGAATCAATGCATCAAGTAGAATGTCACTTGAATCGTGTTAACATCACAACAATATGTGACATTATAACAACAGTATGTGATGTAATACTACATATATATATATATATATATATATATATCACAAACACATGCATGTATGAATCTACCTTGGTGAAATCGTTTTTTCCATCAATATAGTTTGGTATTTGACTCATTTTTCGAGTATTAAATTAATTGCTATAATCTTCAACTTCATTCTTGCTGCTAACGTCTGGCTCTGGTTTCTGACCTCCTCCCCCAGGAGGAGACAAAAGCACCCAAACCCTCAAAGTCCAAGTCCCCCGAGGAGGCGGCGTGTGTAGCCGGGGTGGCGGCGGACGGCCTGGAGCGGATCCCAGAGGAGGGCGTCCCCGCCGACGCCAACGCCGCCGACGAGGAGGAGGTGGAGATCGAGGAGATCGTCGAGGAGTCGCGTGCCGAGCGCATCAAACGCAGCGGCCGGCAGCGCGTGGACACCATCAAGAAGGCCTTCTCCAAGGAGAAGATGGAGAAGACCAAGCTGAAGACCAAGGAGAACCTGGAGAGAACCAAGCAGAGGACCCGCGAGAACCTGGAGAAGACGAGGCTGCGGACGCGCAAGAACCTGGAGAAGACCAAGCAGAGCCTGGAGCTGAAGATGGGCAAGCTGAGCTCCCGTATGACGCCCAACCTGCAGCGCAAGGAGAAGATCAAGCCCCCCAAGGAGAAGCCCAAGAAGGCCCACGGCCGCTCCAAGACCACCGTGTACCGCGTGCCGCCCTTCACCTTCCACGTGAAGAAGATCCGCGATGGGGAGGAAGAGGAGGAGGAGGAGGAGGAGGAGGAGGAGGAGGTGGTGGTGGTGCAGAACAACAAAGCCGCCGCCACAGCCTACGAAGAGGAGGAGGAGGAGGAGGAGGAGGTGGAATCAGAGGAGGGTCTGGTGGAAGGAGAGAGAGGTGGGCGCGTGGAGGAGGGAGAGCTGGTGACGGTAGACAGCCCGGGGATGGAGGCCCTGTTGCGAGTGACGGAGGACTCTCAGCTGGTGGTGGTGGAGGGCGACCGCCTAAAGAAGGTGCGCGACGATTAGAAACTGCCGTCTGCTCCGCACTCCGTCATCGCCGTGGTTACAGAGAGGGATGAAATAGAAGGTTTGGAGAAAAGAAAGATGGAGGGGGGTGGTGGGGGGGGGGGCTGGTGGAGTCACAAGGGGTTGGAAAATCATAAGGACACAATTTTAGTTCTGGACATGATCACAGTGTATGCCGTCACATTACATTCATGTTTTTTTTTTTTCATACGCTACGAAAGGAGGGTTTTTATGTTCAGAATTTGCTCCTCTATACGCATGCCATGAGTGGACAAAAGAAATGCAATATGTTTAAGGCTTTTGAACAATGTTTCAGTGGATTGCTATCATAATTCGCGGCTACGTACGGAGATTCTAGGAATGTTTGGAACAAATAAGAAATGGACGGACATGGAGAGATGGTATTAAATATTAAGCTTATAATATTAAGATATAATATAGCAACACGCCCTGTAAAATATGCACCTATAGGAGAATAGAAGGAATAGCGGGTGTTGATGGCAGGGTTTCTATTGCAATAAAGGGGGAACTTCGCAGCTTTTCAACCTGGCTTCGTATCATTTCAATGTGGGCAGTGTATGTAAATGAACAATGTTTACGTTTCCCCCCACGTTGCCTGCACCCAGATCTGCAGGCGTTGTTCACAATGCGGATATAAGGTTGAAAAGAGATATGGCACTTCCCCTTCGTGGGAAGCGCTCTCCAGGCCCCTGTCATTTAGGTCAAGTAGATGTCGTCATATTGAAGAAGCAGACAAGACAAACGACACAAGAGAACACCCTGCTTCAAAAACATCTCTGTTAGGCTGTATACATATAGTAAAAATAATGATCTCTTTATATGAAACTACTACTGAAGCATTTTATAAGAAGCAGTGTTCGAAGTTGTACAATATTATTTCATTTATCTCAACTGATTGTGTCTCCTTGCAACTAGTGGCATCCACAGCACTTAGATGTGATGTCATCGCGCTTATCTGCATGCCAATGCATTTTTGAATTAGTATTAGCGCGTTTGCACATGTATTCAACAGTCGTATACGTGGAAATGCAGTATACACTATAAGCTCTTCATAATACAGTGCTTAAAAAACTGGGTTTGACTTTAACGTTACTATAACACGGTCACGACCTGTTAAAGTGTTATCACAGGAAGTATGTATTTCAGGACCAGATGAAAGCCGAATGATAATCTATGTCACCTGTATAGATGGTAAAATGTCATGCTAGGCACTAGAGAAATCAGACAGTACCAGAAGAAGAACGCCAGCGGTTGTGAATTTAAATGGTACTCGTATGTCATAATGTCATAACACATGACAGGCGGGATTCAAAAATCGCTACTCGAATTCTGCTCATTATGATAACCCGAGAAAGTAGAATGTAGAAATAAAATGTCAACATTCTGATGGATAGTGTTTTTCAAGCCACCAGGGCGGTCAACGATAAATGATGAATTATGGAGTGCATGGTGCTTAGACATTCTGAAAACATTAAAATAACTGAATACCATATACCGTGTGCAGGTGTTTCTTTTGTACTTCAAGCTTCACAAGGTGAATGGAAGCAGTGCATGCATCTTGTCCATAGACCCGGAGCAATTCAGATGTTTCTTTCATTCATTCATCACAGACAGCTTTCCTCCCAAGCCACAGTGGGATAAGGGGGGATGGTAGGGGTGAGGCCTCTTGCTCAAGGACGGCTACAGGAGCTCGTCACTCACAAGGGCTTCACATCAAAACAATGATCACACCAGATCCAAGGCAGGAACACGGTGGAGGGGGGGGGAGTTAAAGACCTGCGATCTGGTGCAGATCTCTGAGAAGCCATCAGAAGAATGTAGGGGGGCGGGGGCTCCCCGATGGGTCCCGAGAATCCATTGTAGGCCTACACACGTCAGTAATGGTTGAAGAAGAGAAGCCACCGGGCCTGACCTTGAAACATACAGTATGTAAGAATCATCAATAAACCATGTGTTTGATTAGGTTAGGTGAGTGTTAGGTTGAGTGTTCAAATGCTATGGTATATAATAAACATAATATATTATAATAAATGCTTGCCATGCTTTGAATAATTAATGTATACAGTGTGTGATTGATTACTGCTGATTGAAGCTAATGTCTAAAAAAAATAACAATATAGGCATTTAAGTGCATTTCCAAATGCCAGAAACTGATGTATTGGGAAAGATGTGTACGTGGAGAATTATACATCTGCAGTTAGACAATGATGTTATTCTTTAGATGAAAAGTACCTATCCTAGTTACAACATTAGGGAATCCCCAAAAAGTGTCCAGCTCTGTGAATGAGCCTACAGAGGCGTTTGTTATTTGATCAGCAACTGTTGATCCGAGCTTCATGAAATATAAATGTGTTATTATTATTTTATTACAAGATTCTGCTCAACAACTTGCAACAGAGATGCTTTCTGGTCATATTTGGTTATTTTTAAGTTTAATATTTATGTAGTTTTTGTCATTTCATTGCCATATCATCATAATACTGTCATGTCAGTAATAATAATAAAAAAAATAGTGTTAATTAATATAATTATTAAGTGTTAGTTATTATAATTATTAAGTGTTAGTTATAAAGTCAAGTGTGCGTTTTTTTTTTTCTTCTGTAGGTGTCCACGCTTCGGCGTACAAACACCCGTGATGACGTCACACTGCCAGTAACTCAGACGACTTCCAGAATCGGCTGTTCTGTCTAACGCGACGCCCTCCCGCCGCAGATGGCTGACGTCGGGCCACGCGGAGGGGGGTGACGTCCTAGAACAGCGCCGTTGCGAAAGCAGCAAAAGACAACCGCCCCTTAGACGTATGATCCCGCCCCTCGACGGCAGTAAGCGAAACAGCGATAGGCCAACGCACTATTGTGGCTTGTGATTGGTTCCTATCACGCGTCGGTCAACTAATTCCTGTGATTCTTGGATGGCAGGAGTGGCTGCGGTTCAGCAGAAGTCTTGTCTGTACAACAAACACGACGATCCGGATTTGTTTTCTTAATCTTTGACGAACATAAATGTAGTGTTGTGCTGCTGCTGCTGATACTTCTACACAGCGATCCGAGTTCTGCGTTCTGCGCTCATCCGCCGCTGGCGAACTTTCCGAACGAGTGAAGGCAAAGCAGGTACGTAAGTTACAGCCTGGCGTTCGTCGAATGTCTCTCAAGTTCAGCCTCTTTATGTGTTATACTGATTTATATGTTTTATTGATTTATATTTATTTATGTTATATTTATATTTATTTATGTGTTATATTTATTTATATATTTATATATTTATATTTTTTATATTTATATAATATTAGGCTATTAGTTGAATGTTTTATATGCCATATTATTGGGGTACTGCGTTATCCCTGTTTGTTGTTATTATTATCTTATGTATTATCTTTATTATTATTATTATTATTATGTTATTATCTCACTGTCTTAGTGGTCGTCACGCCCATCTCTACCTGCTCCATGGGGTACTTTATATTTAGTTAATTAGAATGAGTTAATTAGCTGATTGATTTAATCTGGATGTACCAACCATGATGTGGGAGATGTCTTGGCCAAACGTCATCTGCAGTGATTGCAGTGCAGGTGCAGATGGCCTGGAACAAACTATTCTCTCCATGCTTTTTGCCATTTTTATTGCCATATAGTTTTTATCTTACCATGACTTTGGTAAATGTAAAGAGTTGCCATCATAGTTGGCAGATTACTTTAGATGACCATGATGGAAACAGCATGGATTGGTGTGTTGGATGTTAGCAGATGGATAGTACAGATGGATAGTACAGATGTGGGAATCCGGACAGGAAGTCTGGAATCATAACACAAGTCCAACTGAGAAACCCCCCACTTGAGTTCCCTCTGTTATTGTCCTTTGTCTATTTGACACAAGTGCTTCTTGACACGAAATAAGGACGCCGAACTCTGTTTACAGTTTTGTAAATGAAGTATCTCTTTACAAACCTATAATGCCTGTTGTTGTTGTTGTTGTTATTATTACTATTATACTTAGCTTCTAGATTTGAATTGGCTTATAAATGAAAAGGTTGGCTAAAGAACTGAGTAGTGTACTCTTTGTGATTCTGCTGCTACTGTAGAAACTTCAACCTCGAGAAGTTGTGGGTTGGGTAATTAGGTCAAAAGAATGTAACTTTCCCTCGTTCCAAATATATTTTTTTAATGAATCCTTATCAGCGCTGCCACCAAACAAACAAGTTTGACAATGTTTGTGCAGGTTGACTATTAACTCAGACTGTGACATTGCGCTCGTCCTTTGGTGGCCATCTAAGTTTGGCCTTCTGGATGGCCAAGATCAATTAAGCATTGATATTGGATGGATGTTATAGGAGATTGCAAGTAGTAATGGGAAAAGGAGGACACATCCGTAGTTGCCTTGTATGTTCAGTTGACATTTTCCCAGGTTCTTAATGTGAGTAGGCCTAGATATGACGTATATCTTCTAAAAAACAACTCTTGGTTTCTCTTTCTATTCTAGTAATTGTGCGATGCATTATACTCCACTATTCTGTAGAATAGTCCCTCGGAAACCTGTGAATTTCTTTCCATGATGCCTGTAATATCAGCACTTATCTTCATGTAAACAGGTCACCTGTTATTACGTTAAAACCGTAAAACATTATCATCTTTGTCACCAGGAAGTAGGGCAACAATGTACACATGTGGGTTTTGCCTTGCCGAGAGTAATATAAGATATCTGTGGGCATCAGCCAATCAGGTGTGCTCGTGGACAGCTGTTAAATCCGGTACTTCTTAGCGGGGGGCGGAGCTTTCACTGAAAAGGAAGTGGGCCTAGCATTACAAACCATGAAGCTTTTCGTCTGTTTGTTCCTGGCATGTTTCTTCCTGTGAAAGGATACCGACATAATTTGAAAGTGTACCCCTTTTCTTTAAGGAGAACGTTGTTGTTGTTGTTGTCGATTGACTTGTCTGTGTGGTTAGAAGAGGGCTCGACGGGCACGATGGCTCAGTGGAACCAGCTGCAGCAGCTGGAGACCAGGTACCTGGAACAGCTCTACCACCTGTACAGCGACAGCTTCCCCATGGAGCTACGGCAGTTCCTCGCCCCCTGGATCGAGAGCCAGGACTGGTAGGTGTCCCTCCTGACTACCGTCCCCCCTGGCACGGGATGATTTAGTCTAGTGGTTAGGGTGTTTCGACTCATGTATTCGTCTTTCAGTTTCCCAGCTCAAATTTACTGGCAGTGAGCCACAGGCTTACCAGGAAAATGTGTTGTCGAGTTTGAGTGTTAAGTTTCTTCCTCATTCGTCGTCATAATATTTAAAAGTTCCCAACATAAGGACAAGACAAGCTACGTTTTCTCAGCTAGTAGACCCTATTCCAAGGCTTTGCTATTTTGGCAAACCAATTGTATTACATCAGTGGTTAAAGAAATAATAAAATAAAACACAATCAAATCTTTTATTTCATATCCTGCACAGTGTTTTTTTGTTGTTGTCGTCGTCGTCGTTGTTGTTGTGGTATTTTCTGTATTGTATTTCTGCACCAATACACCACAATAAAAGTCCCCTGTGCGTGAAGTCTTACCAGGCGATATCAGTGTAACAGTGGACCCTGCTACATGCCACTGCAGTGGCTGTTCTGGGCTCCTCCAATATCAGGACACAGGCAGACCATGATCAAACCGGTTTATTGCAGAGTTTAAGAGTAGTTTAAGCAGGCAGAGCAGTCGGTACGTGCTGACATGCTAGCGCTCCTCCTGAGTGTGTGTGTGCTGGTGGCTGGTTTAACCTGTGGGCCTTGATTGGCCAGTGCCCCACGGGTGTGCAGCCTCACCCAGCAGCCCCAGAGTCTAATCAGTCTGACTCAGACCAGGTGAGGCTGCTTAAACCAGCCACCCAGTTGAGGCTGCTTAAACCAGCCACCAACAACACACAACACACCCCACTATCAACCAATCTCCGTGGTATGGGTTGTGATTTCCAGGGCTTACGCAGCCAACAAGGAGTCCCACGCCACGCTGGTGTTCCACAACCTCCTGGGCGAGATCGACCAGCAGTACAGCCGCTTCTTGCAGGAGAACAACGTGCTCTACCAGCACAACCTGCGGCGCATCAAGCAGCATCTGCAGAGCAAGTACCTGGAGAAGCCCATGGAGATCGCCCGCATCGTGGCCCGCTGCCTGTGGGAGGAGCAGAGGCTGCTGCAGACGGCCACCACCGCTGCTCAGGTGGGCGGGGCGGGGTCGGCGGTAGGGCCGCCAAATCACCCATCAAAATATTATTATAGTGTAATATGCAAAGCGCAGGAGCTGCAATATTTTGCTAAGGGTAAAATGTGGAAATGTACATTTATAACACCGTTATAAATGACGTGCTGCAGAGATGCCCTGGCCTACACATTGTTTTCTCCAGATGTAAGAAAACATGTTTGTTTGGTTCAGACCCCCCCGACAAACGACATCACGTCATGATTTTAATAGTTTTTTCAGTGAAAATTGTGAGCAAAAATGATCATTCCCACTAATCGTGAATCGTATCCCAAATCGCAATATCTGTCAAAAATAATCGCAATATGATTTTTTTTTTGTACCATATCGTCCAGCCCTAGTGGGTGGGTGGGCACTGGGTTCAGCTGGATCAATAGGGATGACGTCATCCAGATCAATTAGGGATGTCGTCAATACCGATGCTGGTGTCCGATGCCAGGCTGAAAACGTGGTGTATTGTAATGGAGGAACCTGTCCAGATATGGAAATGAAAAGTGACTAGATGATTTCCCTGATGTTTTGCACAAAGAGGCGCTTCAGATGTCGTTCAGAAGAAGGGAGACAAAAAATATAACCAACGCAAGTACGACACTTGTATCGCCTTGGCTGTTATTAACTGTTCACTGTTCAGTGTCATAGAGCAGATTGCTAAAGCTATATATATATCTGTGTGAAGGATTAACGGGTGGTGGTGGTGATGATGACAGTGGTATTGCCTCTGCAGGACGGCCAGACGGCCCATCCCTCTGGGACTGTGGTGACGGAGAAACAGCAGATCCTGGAGCACAACCTGCAGGACATCAGGAAGAGAGTGCAGGTGGGCCTGTTGCTGAATATAACATCAATATATATATATATATATATATATTTCAAAGCATGTTACCTCATCCATGTTGGAGCGGAGAACATGGTTGATTTTAAAATGCCTGCGTATCGTTTGCCAGGACATGGAACAGAAGATGAAAATGCTTGAGAACCTACAGGACGACTTTGACTTTAACTACAAGACCCTGAAAAGTCAAGGAGGTATCATCGATTTTAAACCTTCCCTTTTTAAACCTTGTTAACTGACTCCTTAACCTTGTTGGAGTAACGCGTTTTTATTTAATGCTGATTCAAAAGCTGACATGGGGAGATGTTTTCTGTTACATCTCCCCTGCTTTCCAGAGCTGTCCCAGGACCTGAACGGCAACAGCCAGGCAGCGGCCACCAGACAGAAGATGGCTCAGCTGGAGCAGATGCTGAGTGCCCTAGACCAGCTGAGGAGGGTAAGATCATTAAGATCATTCACTGGCTGACTGGCTGGCGTAACCAGAGCCAAGTCAATGTATTGACTTTACTTGTGTAAGGTCAAGGCGGGTGAAAAACCCTAAGCTCCAGTTTCTCCAGAAGTCAGTCAGTGTGAATGTGGATCATCTCATCATGAGAGCCATTCATCCTTGGCTGTAGTACAATGAAGAATGATAACATGCAACCGTGATGACGGGTTGTACCAATCAGGAAACGCACACAAAGGCTTGTTAAACTGACAACTGAAAATTGGCAAAAAATAAAAGGGAAATGGGAACAATAACCGTCCAGAAATAATAATCCGTCCAGACGAAACCACTTACCCATAATGTGGTTAGCGGTTACAGCGGAGAATCCACTGTGGGTTAACGAGATAACAAAAACAAATGTCAAGTCTTCTTGACAGTGGACCAACTGGCTTTTTTTTCTTTTCTTTTTTTCTTCCAGCAAATCGTGACAGAGATGGGCGGCCTGCTGACGGCCATGGACTTTGTTCAGAAGAACCTGACGGACGAGGAGCTGGCGGATTGGAAGCGTAGGCAGCAGATCGCCTGCATCGGTGGCCCGCCCAACATCTGCCTGGATCGCCTGGAGACATGGTAACAGGAAAACCAGTTCAGGCCGGTGAAACAGCTTTCTGTCGGGAGCCGACATGCATAACAATACTCTTGACTTACATGGATTATTAGAAACGACACGCTGCGATACATTCTCCGTCTACCGCACGAATCTTAGCCCGTCACTTCCTCTGTGACCAGGATCACGTCTCTGGCCGAGTCCCAGCTCCAGATCCGCCAGCAGATCAAGAAGCTGGAGGAGCTGCAGCAGAAGGTGTCCTACAAGGGAGACCCCATCATCCAGCATCGGCCCGCCCTGGAGGAGAAGATCGTGGACCTGTTCAGGAACCTCATGAAGAGGTCAGCTATTGCAATACCACATCATCAGTAGGGTAAAACTAGCCTGTCTCACGACGGTCTAAACCCAGCTCACGCTCCCTATTAGTGGCCCCTGTGTCTTCGTAGCCTCGTGAGACCCTTCTGATGTTTCGCAGTTGATATACTGGCCTTTGCTGGGCAGAAATTGAGTTCCAAATATGGGCCCAACTTTATTACGTTGTTAAGAAAGACCTCCAGCCAATCAGATTTAATAACGGAGTGGTGCCCTTGTTCCCGTCACTCTTTCCGAATTTCATCAGAATTAATGCAAAAACAAATTTGCCTTCCGTGCACGTTTCTGTTCATCTTTTGACATTGTTATTCAGTCTATTTCATTTCTCCGTCGCTTGCTACACTACGTCACTGTGTGTGTGTGTGTGTGTGTGTGTGTGTGTGTGTGTGTGTGTGTGTGTGTGTGTGTGTGTGTGTGTGTGTGTGTGTGTGTGTGTGTGTGTGTGTGTGTGTGTGTGTGTGTGTGTGTGTGTGGTGGAGGGGGTGCTGTCATCAGAGTCTAGCCTGTCT
>OOFB01037845.1:27594-43694 GCA_900323305.1 Trachyrincus murrayi
CCCCCCCCCCTCCCCCCCCCCTCCCCCCCCCCGCCCTGCTCTGCCTCCCCTGCTCCGCCTCCGCGAGTGAAGCGGACCACCGCAACGACTCACCCGCTGTCGCTGGCAGAGATCCCGTCTACAGTCACATGTCACTGTCATTACTTGACGTGGACATAAATGCTTGATTGTGAAATTAAAGTTTCATATTATGAAAATAATACGTAATGAATGGTAGGCTAATATGTTGATTCCCAACTGGTGTTTTGATTAATTGTAGCCTACTAGCCTATTTATGGACGTTATATATATATTGATAACCATACCAATACTTGATTACATTTTGATAATTGTTAATTCTGTTTTCTTTGGTTAATAAGCCGCTTGTCTAGATCAGCCAATTATTAGTTGCCTAAACATTTATGAATTCAAAACGGTGTGCATGAATGTAGCCTTTGTTGTACCAAACAGAATAGGTTCAAAGACAGTAAACGCCCGGGCCAGTACTGGATTGGAATCAGCACACCAGAAAGATCTAAAGCATGAGCAAAATACAACAAGGAAGTATGTTTGACTTTCTAAACAGCTGTCAGGAAGACGTCGAGAAACAAGAGACAACCCCGTCGCCTTGCTGCCATCTACAGGTGGACGAGGTCACCCACGTTTCTCACATGAAATAAACACCCGCCACGTCATCCTCTCGAGCCCGTTCTAGTGGTCAACACGTCGTTCCACGTCTCAACGTTTTGTTGTCGTTTTAACAATCGATTATTGATTGTAGCCTTCTCAAAAAGAGTATGATTGTGCCCATGTCAACCACCAGGTGGACCGCTTAGCCTATCACAGTGTTCTCACCCCTCGTGGAAACTTTGGTATACGTACCTGTGGAGGAGAATCTCTGAGCAGCTCCACCTGTCAGCCAGGTCCATCAGGACATGTAATTATTAATCTGTTGAAAAAGGATACCATGTTCTAAATACAGAAATACATATCCCGTTGACATGGTCTCAGTAACATTGATCACAATTAATGCATAGCATAAGCATTTAAGTTGGATGCTGATGAAAAAGTATCTATTGTAGGACACTTCTTGACAGCAAAGTATTTGATTTCTAGAGCATGATCGTGGGAAGACATGGACAAGCATCTTCAGAGAGACAATGGGTGTACATGATTCTCATAGGGAAACCTTCATATCGTGGGCAGTGACAAAGCAAACAAAAGGTGAGGGTGGGAGAGGCCAAGTTAATTTGCAATACAGTCAGGAGGTTGGCATGGCCTCAGTATCAGACGTCATGGCTACAGTGGCAATGCGAATGCTAACTAACTTAACACCTTTCAATTGGAGAGAGGAAGGGAGCTCTCTCTAGGTGCAAAGAGACTTTATACAAATACTTATTTAATTAACTATATGGTACAGAAGCTGTAGCAGTTGGCCCCCGCTACATGCCATCTAAGTGGCTTTTCGGGGCTCCTCCTACACCCAGGACACAAGAAGTGGGGTTAACCGGTTTATTGCAGAGTTGGAATAGTTTGGCAGAGCAGGTGGTAAGTGCTAACATGCTACCACTCTCCTTGAGAGTGTGTGTGTGTGTGTGTGTGTGGTGGCAGCTGGTTTAACCTGTGGGACTTGATTGGCCAATGCCCCACAGGGGTGCAGCCTCACCCAGCAGCCCCAGAGTCTAATCAGTCTGACTCAGACCAGGTGAGGCTGCTTAAACCAGCCGCCAACAACACACACTCCACAGGCTGCGATGTGTTAACTAACAAATGGAGGCTTCAAAACACGTATGGCGGCGAAGAGTCTGATTTTGCCCTTGCTTAGCAACACCCTAGCTCCACAGTAGAAGAATACCTAGAAAAGAAAATCAAAGCAGAGCTTTGAAAAGCCTAGTTTATAGCATCACTGGCGGGTGCACAGACCATTTCAGGGGCAAGGGTGAAAACCTGAAAAAGGGGCACTTAGGACCACTCGTTGAGCGAGGGGAGGTCTGGGGGGGGGGGGGGGGGGGGGTCATAGCCCACTGGTTCAACAGAGGGAGGTCGGCTCTAGGAGCTGGAGACATTTGAATTATTTCGAACACCCGAAACACAATGTTCTGCAGTCTTTAAGGCATGGAGGGAACGTAATCCTTTTACCCAAGATCTGAGATTTACAAACACACACGTGTTGTCTTTAACATAGGGCACTTTATAATGCTTTCTCTCACATAGGGGCCCTCTGTAGGGCACTTTATAATGCTTTCTCTGACATAGGGGCCCTCTGTAGGGCACTTTATAATGCTTTCTCTAACATAGGGGCCTCACCTTCACCGTATCTAATGGGAGAGAGAGTGCCTCATCACAGTAGGTTATCTCTTAAACTGCTGTTAAAAATTAAATATTACTTAATATTAGATAGACCAGGGTCAGATATTACTTTATTGAATGGTTCTGGATCAGGTGTGAGCATGTTGAAAACATATCAAGGTGAATTCAAATGGAAATACCAGCAGCCTTTAGTTCAACCTTAATACATGCGACTTGACGCGGCTGGAGTTGAAGCTGGAGTTTAATTGAAGGCGCATCTGAGGAAATGAACATGAAGAGAAGTCAGTGAGGACATGACCTTGGCGTCCCCTATGGAACCTGTGGCCCAATCTGGGGTCACACAAAGTCATGAAAGAGGAACTGAAAAGTATCTGCAGGTGTGCGTGATGGCTCATGGCGTGCATGATGGCTCACGGCGTTGAGTCCATTTATAAGTGTCTTAATGACTATGTTGAAAAAGCAGACCAATATTTACCACATTTATTCACCTTCTTGAATATTACTTCATTAAAAACCAAAGCACAATGTATTCAATTATAGAGCATGGAAGAGATGAACTTTAACAACCCCCTGGAAAGATGATATGAAAGTAGACTGAATATACCAGAATAGAGTCCACATCTGTTATGCAAATGTCAGGGGAAGGGTGCTTTTGATGGTGGGGTGGTTGAAGTCACAGTCAAACAGAGAATAGGTGGAGCTGTTTCTCTCCATCAGCCCTGCACTCTTTATAGGAGAGCAGCACGCATGGAGCACAGGACAGCAGAGTACTGTCAAGATAACACACAGATACTCTCCCGTAGCCTGCTGCCCACACTCCTTGGACCTCATGATGGCTTTTTATACTTCTACCATCGCCGCTCTGCTGCTGACCTTGCAAGGTGACCATTACAAACACACCACATCTCAGGTTATCTCCGACACAGATGTCGTCCATGGTATTACGTTATGCGCTGAGTGAGTGCTTGTTGTTAATCCACTTGTGTTTGTTAACAGGTTTGGAAGCGGCTCTTGTTCTAACCCAGGCGAAGACCCTCTCTGTGAACAGAGGAGACAATGTCATTATCTCCTGTACTGAAAGTGGCTCCAGCACCAACTATATAATGACCTGGTACCAGCAGAAAAGTGGTTCACCTCCAAAGTATTTACTTCAAACATCAGGCAGTACAGCCAGTGGAGTTCCCAGTCGGTTTGGTTCTTCTGGTACAACAAATGACAAAACGGAGAGTCTGCTGATTAATGGTGTTCAAGATGAAGATGAGGCGACATACTTCTGTGCTTGTGCAGGCTGTAGTGCAAACCACAGTGCTACAGTTCAGCTTGGAGCCCATACATAAACCTACCAAAGACATTTGGGATGACCTAAGAAAGAGGGATCAGTCACCATTACTGAGTGCTGTCACATCAACTCACCGTGAAGCAGGCAGAAACCCGGGGTTAACATTTGGACTGTTTGGGATGTTTTATATTCGATTTAAAAGGCTAAACTCCAAGTGAGTGAAGTGCAAGAAGAGAACAAGCAGCACTTTACAGCACAGAGGTTTTTGTACGGGGAGAAATCACTGTGAGACACCGGCTTTGGTGGCGGGACTCAAGTCCTATTTGGTAAGTTTGTTTTATTTCACAAAAAGCTGATATTTCTATTACCTATTTTCGCTCTGCATTTTCATTTTCTTTTTTATCTATTTATATATGTTTTTTAGGGTGAGTTTGTAAATCATTTGGTTACAATTCTGTTATTGCTGTTATATTTTGTGATCATTTATGTTTAGTGTACAGGTTTTTTGTTTATTAATTAGTCTATACATAATTATAGGATTAATGTAACTTTATCAATATTACCAATTATTAAGCTTCAAGTGAATATGAAATGGAAGTCACTCTTGCATGTTATATTAATTACTTTTCTACAGTCTGGTCACAACTTTTCTACATATTATGGTATTATTGTGGTTTTGACTAAACTCAAGACAAGCTACTGTAAGAGATCAGCTACTGTAATACAACTCCTCTAAAGTCCTGCTTAATGCAGAACACTTTAAAGAACCTTTGATGATCACACTGCTGTTTCATCTTTCTTTCTATTCTTAAAAAGGTCTAATAAACATTCTGTTCTGCTCTAAGAGAACGTCGGTTCATTTTAAAACTATTGTTTTGCTAAATCTTATCTCCTTCCTCCTTCCAGCTGGTTCCCCGTCTCCCCCCAGTCTGGAGCTGATGGTGGCCACCCAGCCTCCTCTCCCGGGACCCGGGGGGCCCACCCTGGTGTGCCTGGCTAAGGGCTTCCACCCGGCCGACGCTGCCCTGTCCTGGTCCGAGGACGGAGCCTCCGTGAGCGGCGAGGAGGTCCAGGCGGGCGTGGCCCAGCGGAAGCCTGATAGAAGCTACACCCTCAGCAGCGTCCTCACGCTGCCCTCCACAAGGTGGCACTCAGGACACACCTTCACCTGCCATGTTACCCACTCTGCTCTCAGAGGCCCACTGAGCAGGAGTGTGAGCAGCCAGCAGTGCTCCCTCTGACAGTGGAGGAGAAGATACAGGGAGCAGTACAGGAGGACGACACGAGGAGAAATATAGAGCAGAGTACGCAACCTTTTAGCAGCTTAGTAGGCCTGAGATCATGTGCTTCAGCTCTGAGTGAAACACTTCACAATGTTTCCTGCATTCAATAAAACAGCTTGATCATGTCCCGGCTCAGAGTCTTTTTAATACTTTTAATGAAATGTAGCAAGGTCCAAATGATTCGTTATCTTCTGTGTCTATATTGTGTTTAAAATCACACCAATATAAGAAAGACTTGATACAAACTTATATTACCTGTCACGAAAGAGGAATTGAAATGATCTTTCACACTTGTCGGACTCTCTCTCTCTCTCTCACACACACACATGCACGCACGCACGCACGCACATACTTTCATATATGTTTGATCATGTCATCCTACAAAACTGGTTTTATTATTTAGAGACTCGAGGTGGAGGACTACGCGAACTGAGGACGCAAATGTTTGGACATTTTGGGACATTTGTACATTGTTCACTGTGTATACATTCAAAAGTGATCAATGCAGAATGTTTATCAGCATGTGGTGGATTATTTTCAGTATTTTTAATAATTTTGTACAATCGGTGGCAGAATGTGGTAAGTAAATTTAACAACAACAAAAACTTTAACGTGTGGTAACTTGGTAACTGGTAACTGAGATTAGTCTAAGCTTGGTATCTGAAACCGACAATTCTGCCAATCCCTGAAATCTGACTTAACATACCCGGTTAACCTGGAAATCCAGCTTCTTGAAACAGGGCCCTGGTCTTGTTCAATTGTATTGTGTTTGATTGTAATTTTGTAGAAGAAACTGATAACAGGAAAAAGTTTTAAAAAATATCTATCAAACTGCCTTTAGTCCTAATGCAGTGATGGCTGTCTCCATTCCTGCAGATACACACTCCCTAGAGTTCACGTCTGTCATTACACCACAGTCTAAAGATCAGACCACATTTGAACAGCTGGTCAAATTTGATGGGGTCACCGTGTCCCACTGTGACGGTTGGGAATTAAAACCCCAGCCTGAGCTCCGGCCCAGCGTACAAGAAAAGCAGACATCCCTCTCTATCTGTAAACAAACACGTCTGGATTTGTTAGAATCTTTCTACGAGTTCCCACGCGTTTTCAACAGCACAGTGGGTGAGTAATATGTTACTTTTTAAATAAGCACACATTTCAATGGGAGAGCTTTTTGTTGTGTGATGTTTGGTTTATTTCGGCTCACCTCAGCCAACGTTGCCTCTTATGGCACAGCAAACATGTCGGTTTGAACAACACAGATGCTCATTTGGTTGCCTGTTAAAGCCACCTCTGCAGACATTTCCTTGTTATATTCAATCATGCATGAAGTTGGGGCCTATGCAGTCAAACACGCGTGCACGCACGCACGCACACGCACACACGCACACACACACACGCACACACTTTTCTTTCAGTAAATGAAAACGTACTAAGCAGAGTAGAGAGGTTTTTGTAGTGTACAAAAATTATTATTGGCCTTTGAGTTGTTTAAGCCACAGTATCACGACTTCCCCTTAATATGTGCTATGTGGAATTAGACATGACACAAACAAGTGCCAGTGAACCTAAAATCGCCTGCTTGTCTTCTATGATCTTCAACATAGTAATCTTTGCTATTTTGTCACCGTTACTAAAACAATAGCATCATTCAGAAAAAAATAAATCCGATGTGTTTGCCAGTCTCTGTCAACCAGTTTGTGAACGTTCGACTCAGGGCCGGATTATGCACCAGGCCAATGGTAGGCCCCCTGATCTCCAGGGCTCGACCCATACCAGGGCCCCTCAGTTCTCCCTCAACCCATACCAGGGCCTCTCAGTTCTCCCTCAACCCATACCAGGGCCCATCAGCTCCACCTCAACCATACCAGGGCCCATCAGCTCCACCTCCACTTTTTTGTTCTTGAGTGCCTGAGGTCCCATAGTTGACAATGTTTTCTGATCAACTGCAGATGCACTTTTTCAAATATATGAAGTGTACAATAGGGGCAAACATTGTGCTGATTGACCGAGATTTGTATTTGTATTCGTTCTGAAATGTTCATATACAGTATTTATCCTTCCTTCATTTACTACAGATAATGTGATGATGAGTACATTTAATGGTGTCTATGTCCTGCTGCCTCATCTGTCTTGTCCAGATCTTATCCAGAGACGGCGTGGCTGCAGCCGCTCAGACAACGGGACGGCCTCTGGCTTTGAAATTTGGGCGTTGAATGGAGCTGACATTGTGACCTTCGACCCCCAAACTCTAGAATGGACATCCTTTTCTCAGGCTGCAAGAGCAATAGTGTCAAGATGGAATAGTTGGAAAAACAGAAACCTCGACTTTAGCAACTTCCTTAACGTCCACTGCCCACAACTGATCAAGACTATAAAATTAAAATACGTTGATAAAAAGACAGGTGCGAGACATTAATCATGACTCATTGCTTGCAAGTTTTCCAAAATATAAAATATTTATACTACAACATTAGTCATGCATACAGTAATAGAGGTCATTGTTATTTTGTCTCTACAGATCTTCAGATTTTGGTGCAAGTTCTTCCTGATGAATCAAAGTTTTCACTAAGGTGTCAGGTGACAAGTACTGACAAATCAGCGAGGTCACTGACCCTGATTGGAGATGGAGCCCCATTGGCCAGTCAGGTGAAGGTTGTTGGACCCCTGCCTTCTGAGGACGGCTCGGTGATACTGAGGCTAACTGCTGAGATTCCCTCTGACCAACACCAGTACATGTACGGCTGCCGAGTACAAACCGAAAAACACAACTTCTCTACCTTTTGGAGGCCTTCTGGTATGATTATTTATATATTAAATATATACATATATTTATGTATAAAAATCAAATCAAATGCATGGCAGTGACTATTACATTATTTATAGCATTATGGATTGACAAAAGACAGATATTTTTCATGATTGGTGTGCCATTTTCAGCCATATCTGTCATTTCAGATCAGCACCCAAGCGATGGAAGAAGCACAGCAACCTCCTCAGAGATTCACCAGACTACTCTGAAAATGATCATATGTGGCTTAGCGCTGATTTTAGTCATTATGGTGGTTGCTGCAGTGGTACAGATTGTGTTTAAGTGGGGTAAGGATTTATTTTGTTTTTCAAGACGTAAGATAAGATAAGATGCACTTTATGAATCCATAGAAGGGAAACTTAAGGGAATGGACAGCCCTATTTAAAAACATGTGACGGGCTCCTGTACTGACTCCATTCAGACACCTAATAATGAATAATTGACAGTATTATTATAATCATTGTCATCAGTCACTCGTCATTTCATTTTTTTAAAGCTTGTCTTATGGAAACCTCAGTGACTTGCTTCAGCAATGCTTAATACAATTAATAAAATAGACTTGTGGTGCTGTAGGTAAGATTTAAGAGCCAGTATTTGAGTGTAATTTGTTATAAATGACGCTGATGCTGTGAGAATATCTGTTTAGTTGACTGCACCTGCCTCTGTATGAGACCATTTAGATTGTAGCCCACTCCTGGCTCATTTCTGACCAATCAGGGGATCTCTTATGTAATTGGTTCGGGGAATCCATCTTGCCTGCCAATCACAGGTGTGCAAATGCAACACTTCTCAATGGCGGAGAAACGTAGGGAGGGAGGGAGCAGAGAGGGAGGGGAGGTTTTTCTGGTCGTTTAGTTTCAAAATGTTGCTCTCTTCTGCTCATTTGTGCTCTCTCTCTTTACAACTCTCAAATTGTACCTACAGCACGTTTAAGGTGTACAGAGGCTTTGAAATAATTTTGGCTTGTGAAGCAAAAATAGAAGCTTATTGCTTCAATTTTTGCTGGTCATTGCTCACTTGATCATCATTGATCATGTCTATTATCCATTTCCTGTTGTAATTTCTTATTTCATTTCTTATGTGTTTCTAGGCAAGTCAAATCCCATTTCAACCCCAACTCCCCTGGTTCCTCCACATCGAAGAGAAGAGTTAAGGAGGTTAATCACAAGCGAAATACCACCGGTTCTAAGAACGATTCTGATATTGTTTTTAGATTCATCGGAGGGTCTTCAACAGAAGGAGGCCACAGAGGAGTGGCATGAGTTGCAGAGCCAAAACGAAGACCCCTTCTATGGCAGACAAACAAGTGTCTGATACCATGCGGACTCCTGCAGCCGGAGATGATGCCGCTATCTGCTTGCTTTTAAGCGTCATATTGTAGGATGTATTGTAAGCAATACAACATCTGTAACTGGCACTTTTTCGGTATTCTGAAAAATGAAACTGTTGCTAATTCACTTTCCAGGTAACTTAGCTATTATAGCTAACGTTAGTGATGGTTGATTGATTAACATGTAATTACTGACACCTTTTAGCAAAATTGTATTTATTTCCCACAATTACAGTTCCAGCGCAAAGTGACGTATTGGCGTTAACGTTACCTTTACCTTTTCATGCACGTCCTGGCTGAAGTGAAGTGTTATATATGATATATATGTCACTTCTGCCTCCTAGTGGCAGCCAGTCTCTCTCTCTCCCCCATCTGTCTTGTCTGTATTTGTGTTGTATGTGTTGGTGGGCGTGTCTACAGGTTCCAGCTCCTCCCTCATTACATCATCCACTTCTCTCTCCTGATCTGCTGTCACACACCTGTGCTTCATCCACCTGTGCTTCATCCACTCATCACCATCCAGTATTCAAACCCCGGCTTTCCATCCACTCAGATCGTTGTTTATCCTATAACACACAGTTTCGTTCTCGGCCGCTTTGTTGTATACGCTTACTCAAAGTATTTTCTATCTTATGTTAGCATTTGACTAATCGTCTCTCCACTTATAGATCCACTCTCCAGTACCCATCTGCCTGCCTGCCCGTCTACCTGCCGACCTGCTTGTCTGCCTACCTGCCAGGCCTACCTGCCCTTGTCTGCTTGCCTGCCTGTCTGCCTGTTTCCTTTTTCCAGTGTCCTTCCAGTGTGCCGATGCGTAACACGTCCTTATTTCTCTACTTCTGTATTCCTTTTATAAATGTGACAAACACAAGATTTCTCCACCTAAATATACACTGAGTTTTATACATTTCGCCCCTGGTTTCGGTCAAATCTGATGCATCTCATCCATGGGAGGAAAACTAAACAAAAAACATTGCTCGGCGCTTCAAGTGGTTGGTGTGACGCGACGGAGGATCACTGAACAGAGTATGCGGCAGATGATCCCTGGCGCAAGCTGCTGCGCTGTGCGCACACAGGACCATGCCTTAAAACCCGCATCGTAATCTGCGACAAAGCATGCAGATTAACCCTGGGCCTGCACGGGCAATGATAATTGCATCTTCAACCGTGTGGACACGACATGGAAATCCTTTGTCGTCGGGGTCAGACGCTTAAAAAGGTTCAAGAGGAAGCGCATTGTGTGCGTGTGCGTGCGTGTACTGATCTTCAGTGAGAGCCCGCTGGTGTGTGACGCACCAATACAGCGTTCCGCCGTTCATTTGGACTGAATCCTGAAATCAAAAACTTCAGACTTGGACTAAGTGCAGTGTCTCTGCTCAAAAGTGTACAAATAGTGAATACATATCCTATGAATCAACTCAGACAGTATCCGGTCATGCTGAAGATAAAGTACTGGTATGTCCTCTGCTCACAAACAGATTCTTTGTTTGTGTGGATTTTCCCATATAGTACTCTAGCTATTGAGATGTTCATCTCGTCGCAAATATTAAGAGCCAATGAGAACGAACCGACAGCGATTGGCTGTGACGACTGTGATTGGCTGTGAGCGAGAAGCTCCAGACCAGCACGACCACCTGAAGAAAATGAAACCACTCAAATGATCATTTTCTGTTCTTTTTTGGGGTTGCGTACAATATCAACATTATAATAGGCCTATATATATTTAGAATATAATATTTAATAACCGGATTTGTTCAGATGACGGCTGATTGTCTACATGATGAATCGAGTCATACAAAACATTCCATAGAGATAGATATCATTGCTGGAACATTTGATGATGAATTATATAATATAAAAAATTATGATACATATTTCCCATTGGTATTGGTGACATTCAAAGGATTGAAGTATCTTCAACAAAAGCTTCCAATCAGATTAATCATTGCTCATGCATGACAAACGTAGATCTTTGTGAAACCAAAGGCACGTGGATACAGAGAGGATGACCCAAGCCGTCCGTAGACGTGCAATACAGGTGAGTTTATCACCATTAAATACAATCAGAGAAGACTTATATTTTCATTAATAGGGCACTCTATGGAGGGACTGCGATGCGAACGTTCTCTTAGTCGCTTAGGGTAAAGTATCCACATTAAAATCTACTTGAAAGTCTACTTGATGAAAGCAAGAAGTAACAGATGCCAGATCGCCACCATCTTAGCTCCAGTGTTAGAAACCAGAGTATAGAAACTCCTATAGGCCCATATGTTGACCGGGAAAATCCCTCTGAAAATGGGTCAGGGTTTGAATGTGTGTGTGTGTGTGTGTGTGTGTGCGTGCGTGCGTGCGTGTGTGCATGCGTGCGTGCGTGTGTGTGCGTGTGTGTGTTTACATCTGAAAGATGAAATCATAAACGTCATCTCTCTTTCTATTGCTCTATTTTACTTCTCCTCAGGTTCCTACTCGCAATTTCCAGTGAACACAATACCTGAACTGTGAGCCCCAGGTGAGCATCCTATAGGGCAGCTGTTCTGTGAGCCCCAGGTGAGCATCCTATAGGGCAGCTGTTCTGTGAGCCCCAGGTGAGCATTCTATAGGGCCGCTGTTCTGTGAGCCCCAGGTGAGCATCCTATAGGGCAGCTGTTCTGCCAGCATTCATCTCCCCTGCTGGATGCAGACAGCCCGGTTCCTAGTGGACGGACAGTGGCGTAATGAGATGATCCTCCTGGTTGTATTTAGTCGGCAGTCGGACCAACACACTCTCGCACACACACACACACACACATGCACATACACACACACATATACATACACGTACACACACACACACACACACACACACACACACACACGCACACACATATACGTACACGCACACACACACACACACACACACACACACACACACACACACACACACACACACACACACACACACACACACACACACACACACACACACACACACACACACACATACACGCACACGCACACGCACACACACACACACACACACACACACACACACACACACACACACACACACACATATACATACGTACACATACACGTAGTGGAGGCAGTGGAGGGTTAGTGTGTGTGTGTGTGTGTGTGTCATAATACTCAGAGAGAGAGAGAGAGAGAGAGAGAGAGTGAGCATCTAGTCCCTGAGTACCAGATGTAAGTGGATGATGTTAGTGGATGAGAGTCTGTTAGCGTGCAATCATCTTTGTCTAAACCACTGCTATGGGAACTGTTTTCTTTTTTGTACAACAAATATATTTTGGTATTCTTGTTGAACTGAAGGAGTGTCTATTTTCAGCTCTACTGGAGTGTCCACTTAAGCCTCCACATCTGAGCATCGGGGAGCGGAGGGTGTCCCTTCCATGAAGGTAAGCTACCCCTGACCAACGGGCATGTGGTGAATTATGAAAGCTATGTAAAGCTGGATTTTCAGCACGTTTGCGAAGATCCACGTCGGGACTCAAGACACGACGCAGATCTTTGCAGAACTGCCTGCATTTATACTTCTACATCACGTTAACGTGTACACAGTATGGTGTTTTTGACCCAAAATCTCTACATGAATCAACGAGCAAATCCGGAAACGGAATCGCAAGACAGAGTCTTAAAAAAAAAAACAATACATCCACGTGAAAAAGATGTCGCAAAATCATTCAAATTCTGTAAAGTGGTTTGTGCATCGCAACCAACTGAAAATAGTGTTTTGATTTTGCCGGGTGCGTTCATTTCATTCTTGTGTCTGGCTGTCACAAACAAAACACTACGCCTATTCCCCGCTCGACCAATCAGCGATTACTTGACACGAACCTCCACAGAGAAGCGTGGCACGTTGCTGACCTCTGGGAGGAGTGCACATCTTCACGTACGTGTAGGTCCACGACCGGCAAAAGGGGCGTGTACAGGTCTGATTATCGACAAGGATCTTCGCGGATCTTAAAGGGCCCCTATTTTAGCACCAGGTGTGAGTGTGATTAGCCATTACATGCCGTTTCAAAATTGTCATGTGACTACTGCTACTACTAGATGTATGATGGATAAGCCTACCAGTTGCTACAGTCCACTGGGAAGGCTGGTAGACTGAACTAGTCATCATACATCTGGGTGGACACTCCCACTGTGTGATGCTAATATGAATCCCCTTTTGATAAATGTGCATGAAACCCTGTGCATGTGGGTGCCCAACAACATATGGATACATGCCGTGCCATGCCTTGCCGTTTTTTTGTGCATGGTGATGATGGTAGTCATGAGTGAGTCGGCGTCAAAGCATGTCCCCCAGCATCAGACACGGGCCCCATGCCAGGCCCAGGGCCACCAGACGGCCCTCCACAGGGCGGCCGCCACGGGCAACAGCAATGCCATGGCTGCCCTGGTCCAGGGAGGCTGTGCCTTGGACTTACAGGAAGGGGTGAGTTCTACAGTATTACAGCCTTGTATCGTACCTGGTGGTAAGTGACAGCCAACGCCTGGACCTGTATATCAGTATCAGCCTATCTATGGTGTCAGCATTGTCCTGCATCTCTCATTTTAGTCCTAGCTGTGACTGTGACAAACGTTTGGAGGATTAAGTATTGGACAATTTGCAAAAAGATTCTTTGAGGTTGGGAATCTGGAATTTATAATATTAGAAATGACTCTAAAAAGCCATTAGCACTTATGGACTCGGAAAATAAGGATGCATGTTTAATGCACTAGCAAGGGAGCATGGCTGTAAAAGTACCAATCAACATGCATTTGGTGTATTTTCTACATTTGAATATTTATAACACACAAAACCGGCCAGTTCAAATGATGAAATAAAATGTCATTTCAACTGTCACAATTAAAGGCAGATCTATATATACGAGCATGTAACTAGACTGGGGGTGTGCGGTTATTGTGGAGACTCACATCCTCACACCAAAACAACACTACACATTGTGCAGCCAAATACGCTTGAGGAGGTGAGGAGGTGAGGAGGTGATTCAGCCTATGTATAAGAAGAGTCAAGCTTATATATATAAGGGGTGGTGGTAGTCTAGTGGGTAAGGAACAGTGCTTCCAGACGAAGCACCGGAGAGTCATGGGTTCGATCCCCGGGTCTGCCAAATGCCCTAAATAAATAAATATATATAAATAATGCTTCCTTAGTTACTCCAATGCAGGGTGCGCTCTATGTGTTTGTGTTACAGGATGGCAACACAGCCCTCCATGAGGTGTCCTGGCATGGCTTCTACCAGTGTGTCAAACTAATGGTCAAGGCAGGAGCGGATGTTCACATCAAAAACAAGGTTAGAGAGCACCGAGACATACTGTAGTACTTAGAAAAGTAGCTAAACCTTTTAAGTGATCCAACCTGATCAACCAGATTTTGTATCGGAGCGCGCATTCCGTTACTTATTAATAACATAGCTTATTAGCTTCTTAAATGTGTACTACAACTAAAATCGGCCACACATGAAGCAAAACTGATCCATAAGATTATTTTGACCACTTTGCAATTCTGGATTTAGCAAAAATACATAATGAAATACACAGCTGCTTGAGGTGCCTAGAAATCATGCGTGAAGATTTGAGACTCCAAGTAATGGACGTAACACACGGTCGCAATTCTAGGTTGTTTGGTGTGGAATGGTGAATGTATGTTATTTGCTTTGAACGTACGCATTGGACGTTTCATAGGAGACCAGACAATCGCTCTATTAGGCGCTACTGGTTGAGAAGGTGGAGCGGCCAACATTGCATTATTGACACTGTTTTTCAACATGTCATTTCATATAGGAAGACGTGGTATCTGTGTTTACGTGTCACCGAAGGTGAATGTTGTTCCTACCCCACCTTGCAGGCCGGGAACACGGCGCTACATCTTGCGTGTCAGAACGCACACGCTCAGAGCGCCCGTGTCCTACTGCTCGGAGGCTCAGCGCCTGACACCATGAACAATGTGAGTTGTTGGTTTGATCGCCCAGACCGGTATCTGTCCTCTAAATGATCCTGGTAGCGATCTAAGGATCTATACATCTGAAGGATCCCTTCTCGGTCCTTTATGCCTTCTACCTCACCCTAACACCTCGTTCTGTGTGTTATATGATATCAGTCTGTTCTCACAAGACGCAACATTGCCTTTAACCTAAAATGAGATGAACCAAGTGACTATGTGGTGGATTTCAGATAGGAGACACCTGCCTGCACGTGGCATCTCGCTACAACAACCTGAACGTGCTGAAGATTCTCCTGAGTGCACTGTGCTCTGTGACAGAGAAGAACCAGGTACCGTGTGTATACCATCACTGGAATGACTAGTATCGTGTGTTTGTCAACGCTACATGATGCTACGTCAATATCTATGGCTTTCATCATTTGACGATTCTTTGGTCTGTCCTAGCTTACTTCTTCGCATGCATACTTGAATTCATTAATTCAGTGAGCACCAAAAAAAGCGTTCTTGTACATGCTCCTGCACACACACACACACACACACACACCCCCACACACACACACACACACACACACACACAGCTGAATTGCAGCAGGCTAAAATACACTATGTGCCCTCACTGATCTCAAATTTACAAGTCAAAGTAAGTCAACACTATTTATGACTCAAGGAGTGCTCTTTTACTACCAGATACTCAGATACTCCGATAATCAGACACTTCCTCAGAAGTCCACATTTCAGTTGAGACTGTGCACACATGGCCTGGTTGTGAACTCCCCAGGAGGGCGACACGGCTCTCCACACGGCCGCAGCGCTGAACCACAAGAAGACAGTCCAGCTCCTGCTGCAAGCCGGAGCCGACCGAAATGTCCAGAACAACGTAGGACTCTCCCCTCATCCAAGCCGAGCATTCAAACGCTCGTTTTTTACCTTCCTGTCTCGTCTTAAAGTGAATCGTAGAGCTCTCTCCTCTCTGTTCATCATTCGCCAATTAGCATGTAACGGGTTGCTTTCCTGAATACTGAAGCATACAGTTTGACGGGCATCCCCCCCCCCCCCCCCCCCCCCCCCCCCCCCCCCCCCCCCCCCCCCCCCCCCCCCCCCCCACACAAACCCACCCCCCCCCCCACCCCCCCCCCCACTCACAAAAAAAAAAAAAAAAG
>OOFB01037845.1:47648-58872 GCA_900323305.1 Trachyrincus murrayi
GGAAAGGGGGGGGGGGGGGGGGGGGGGGGGGGGGGGGTGGTGGGTTTAAGCACCCTCACCTGGCCCGAGTCAGACTGATTAGACCAGCCACCAACCACACACACTCCACAGAGAGTAACAAAGAGTCTGAACTAAGACGGTCTGTTTAGAGCCGTGTTCCGGTGCTACTGGACTGGACTGGACACGCGGGGAGTAGTGGAAACTCAATGACAATCAAGAAGTTCAGGGCCTTGATTGCTGATCTGGCAAAATGGCTATGATTAATAACGCCACGTTTTGAGCAGTGGCTGGAAATGGGGATTGTTTGCCGTTTAAAATGTGGCACCCTCTCTGTATGTATTGTTATGTCAAGAAACAATTGATTGACACCCCAACATTGTCCTCTCTCCGCCAGGTGACTCAGCGGTTTTTCGAGACGGTGTCGACTCAGCTGGAGCGCTGGTACGAGAGGAAGGTGCAGGAGGCCGAGCGGCAGACGGAGCTGAGGGCACAGCAGGACACGGAGTTGCTCCTGCAGCGAATCACCGCCCTGGAGGAGGAGCTACAGCGGCTCACACCCAATGACAAGACAGAGAGCCCGTGATGGCCGCGGCCACTCCACAAGTTCCCTCCCCCAAAAGAGTGACTGCTACGCCAATGATAGATATGTCATCCACAAAAATAAAAGGAGAGTTGAAGAGGGACGTGGGGGGGAGAGTGACTGTTATTTCTTGCTCTTTCTCTCTGCCCATAACCAATGCTACATGTTTCTTTTTTTGTTTACTCATGTTCCCGATTCTCTGGTTTATCTTGGAGGATTTAGCATGTTTGGAAAAGCTCACCAGAGCAACGAGTAGTTAGTGGTCCATGGATCCATGAAGATCTATAATGCACTAATGATTTGATGTCAAGTCACATCCCACGCCTACCATCCCAGTATAGAGCGTGTGTGTGTGTGTGTGTGTGTGTGTGTGTGTGTTTTATGTGTTTTGCTTTTTATGTTGTTTATGTTTGAACCAGAGGGTTATCGCAATTATTAAGCATTTTTTCAATTACTTCAAATGCCTGCCACAAATTAAGTAAATGTACTAAAACTATACAACCACCATCGACCATAAAGATAGTCCTTGCAAATGATGTTTTACTGATAGGCCTACCTTCAAATAAAACACACAAGATGCCGCTACATCGTCAAATGTGGCTCTTCATTTATATTTATATTAGTTCTATTTATATTGAAATAATATTATATTTTAAACTACAACAACATTGAATTGATGTTCCATTATTCATAATATGTATATAACTTATCACGTATTCTCTCTCTCTCTCACACACACACACACACACACACACACACACACACACACACACCATGTTAGGATATGATGCTGACAGACTGAATAGTCGAAATCACTTATATAATCCTCAGACCACAGCAGGGTGAACGAGCTGTTTGTTTGTTTGTTTGTTTAGCATCGCCCCCACAGACAACAAACAATATCATCATCATGCGCCGTGCGTGTGTGCGTAGGCCTACGCGCGTGTGTGTGCGTGTCGGAGGGGGGGGTCCGATGCTGTCAGGCGTGCTGGCCTGCGGAGCACTTCATGAACCCAGCCGTTGCGTAACCCCGATGATCCCGCGGTGGCGATCGGACAGTCGGCTTCCATCGTTACAGCAAGCGGCGGCTTCTGAAGGGAAAATCAAATCGATGCAACATCGACGCTTGTCAGCGAGGGATGGAAACCTAATTAAACCCCCGCAGGCCACGGCTGGTCGAACTTTTAGTAACTCTGAAATCCACACACGGTCATACACGCACGGCTGTACAGTAGCACTGCACCGCTTGCCTTCCTGTTCCTAAGCGTCACAAGTAGGCTACAAACACACCTGTTGTTGGGTGAGGTGATGCCGTTCCATGTTTTTACGGACGGTAACTCCTGAATAGGTGTTCAAATAATGTATGGCTAACATGTGTGTTGTGAATCATATCCTTGTAAAGTTATTTGCAACACCAACTTGGTAACTTGTTCGTAGGTTCTGCTTACCAATGGACAATAGATCCTTTTCATAGGGGTGTCACTCATAACACTAATTATGTGTCTGTTACTTTTATGTACCAGGACACGGGTAGTATACTAAACTAGTGAAAATAAGTCTACTACCCGCGTCCTGGTACATAAAAGTAGCAGATCATAAATATGTGTTATGAGCGACACCTGTGTTTGCCCTATGATGACACCTCTGTGAAAAGGGTCCATTGACTAATAGGTTAGCCTACATTATAAACGTCATATATTGTACCGTATATGTTGCTTGTAATCCTATTAATCATATCCGGATCATGTTTGGACAACATTATCTATGCAATAGTATTTATGTTATGGACACGTTTGCCGCTTTGTAGTAACTAGCCTAATGATGTATCAACTCATCATTAACTAATACTATGAGAAGGCTCTTAACATGTGAACAAATATAGTGTAGAAAGTATGCACAATATCTTTTAGGAATGTTGCAGTGACCTCGCCAACCTGGAATAAAAGAATAACGACGAACACCATTTCAAATGCACGTATCTACACATTACCCCCATCACATCGTCCACACCACAATTAAGAATCGGCCCAAGTTCTCAGCCTGGGCATAATCCATCAAACAATTCAGTTGGCATCGCTGGTGCGGAAGGAAGAGGCAGGTGGGGGCGTATGGTGTAAGCCAGGGTGGGTGGGGATGGGGGTTACCAATAGCTTGGCAAGATGTGCCATGGGCCAATGTCCCGTCGGGAGGCGATCGATTGTCACATCCTGTAAACCCTGCATGCAATGACACGGGAGCACACTAGCAGAGTCCGCACAGCCGTACTGCACACAAAACAGACAGCGGGAGGATAGGGTGAGAGAGAGAGCGAGAGAGAGAGAGAGAGAGAGAGAGAGAGAGGAATGGGATTAGTTTTTGGGATGAGTGCAAGGCAACTGCAACCTCTGAAGTTCTCCGTAATCACGTTGGGCTCCTTTCCTGCGACGGGATACCTATGCGATGGTAAACATGGCTAACTACAACAAGGAACGGAGTGACAACCCGTATCATTGAGAATGTAAGTGTTGCGTGTGCTGGTTGCTGGTGTATTGGCTTTTTGGCTTATTGGGTGGAGTTCAATGTTGTTAGGTCATGTACGCTCCCAGCATTCAGATATTTGACATCACAGCTTGGCCACATCGAAGCTGCCATTGATAATGTAAATAATAACCAATATAGCAATCTTTATATTGGACAGCTCTTAAGTAATTTATCCAGGTTAAAAAAATGTGAGCATCCCTTATTTATGTCATATTGGAGACTTTTCCACATAGTATGAGTATGTGGTAAATATTTTATATGTCGTTATATATGTTGTTGTGATATGTTGAAGTGACTGCTTCGTGCTGTACATAGCAAGGAAAGTGCAATAAATGTAAAAAAAAGTTAAACATATTTGTCCCTCCAGCCCAAGGGCATGTGGCAGTGAGACCATGGGCGACTGGAACCTGCTGGGCAGCATCCTAGAGGAGGTCCATGTCCATTCCACCATCGTAGGCAAGATCTGGCTCACCATCCTCTTCATCTTCCGCATGCTGGTGCTCGGGGTGGCCGCTGAAGATGTGTGGGAGGACGAGCAGACGGAGTTTGTGTGTAACACTGACCAGCCGGGCTGCAAGGCCGTGTGCTATGACCGTGCCTTCCCCATCTCCCTCATTCGCTTCTGGGTGCTGCAGGTCATCTTCGTGTCTGCGCCTTCTCTGGTCTACATGGGCCATGCCCTCTACCGCATCCGCTCCCTGGACAAGGATCGCCACCGGAGGCGCGCCCAGCTGCGCGAGGAGCTGGGCGAGCCGGAGGTGGCGCTGGATGAGCACAGGCGCCTGGAGAGGGAGCTCCGGCGGCTGGAGGAGCAGCGGAGGGTGAAGAAGGCGCCCCTCAGAGGCTCCTTGCTGAGGACCTACATCATCCATATCCTCACACGCTCCGTGGTGGAGGTGTGCTTCATCCTGGGCCAGTATATCCTCTACGGCCTGCGCCTGGAGCCCCTCTACAAGTGCGAGAGGCTGCCGTGCCCCAACAGTGTGGACTGTTACATCTCCAGGCCCACCGAGAAGACCATCTTCATGGCCTTCATGATCGTCATCGCCGCTCTGTCGCTTTTTCTCAACCTTCTGGAAATATCCCACCTGGGCGTGAGGAAGATCAAGCAGACGATATATGGAGATAAGTACTCCGAAGAGGACAGCTTGGTTTACAAGCCGAAGAAGAAGCGCACCTTACAGCACCTTTGTCTCATGCGCCACTTGTCGCCTCACAACAGACCGTTAACTCGAACCATATGTACGGGCACCCTTGAGGGAGGGACGAACTCATTTCATGAGAATACGGGGCTCAGAGCTGACCAGCAGACAACAACATCAACAAGACAGAACAGCCTGGCTCCTCCGGGACACTATCAGACCAACTGCATCGTACCTGGATCGAGGGTACCACAGTACCAATCCAGGACAGGCCAGGAGTGTGCCACTCAAGGCCCCCAAACCCATGAAGGCCCAGAGACGAACACCAGGACCTTGGTGGACCAGCACCCTCCAGTCTGGGCTGCGGTTCCTTGTGATGTAGAAGGCTGGCAAAAGGAGCAGACTCAAGCTCCTGAGGAGCTCCTCCGACCCATGGAGCACCCTCGAGCGCTCAAGACTCTGGGGTACCACATTGCCCACAGGCCCAGCTTCGCCGCCAGGGATATGGAGGAGGAGGTTGAGGGAAAATACTCAATAGGCGGTGACCTCTTCCACCTGAACCACAGGAAGACCAGCTTCATGGCGAAGCCTCCATCCGAGAGCATGTCCACCATCAGCGGCTCCAGCAGGCCCTCCGTTCATTCATCGGAGGAGTCTGACGAGCTGGGCTCTCTGCAGGGGGACATGCCTATGATGCCACCCCCCGGAGGTCGCAGGATGTCCATGGTGAGTGAGAAGCAAACATGTCTGATTCATGTCTTGTATTCACATGAATGGATACCCATGGGAATTATGAGGGGGAAAATGAAGCAGCAGTGCGATGTTTGACGCCTTGTATGCAACTGTTTGTTTATGGTGCAAAATAGTTTCCACTGTTAATCTTTCTTGTTGTGCAGTTTCTAGCATTAGTCTTTGATTTAAAATAATGCTTAGCCTAAAGCATCAAGCATGCTTTTTATGATAGCACGCTATTTTGAGGCTCACACAGTTATGGCAAGTAATCCCATCCAGTAATCAGAGCTATGAATTGGGGTACAAATGCCACAGTGCAGCGAAAAGGAACAATTATTATCATCGCTGAAAGTTACAGAGCAAGGCAGAAGGCATGGACGTGGCTTTAAAGCACATGTGAGAAATGGATGGCACAAAAGCTAGCGCATGAGTACAAGGACCAGGAAGGACATTTTGAGGAAGGGGAATGTGGGCGTAAAGTATGAATTTTAAATTCTCTAAAACTCCACCGCTTAGAATGTGACATAAACAAAGGCTATGTTTGAGCCTTATTTGATCCATGAATAACTTGTTTTACACAGTGTTGAATACACCAATAATGGTAAATTCCCTGTCTCTCCACAGAGCGTGTTCCTGGATATCTCCTCAATCATGAAAAAGTGAAGAGACGAAGCAAGCGTAGCGTGGCGTTCACGCTAGCGCCAACACACGTCACCGTGACGACTACTAGGTGTTATGGGATGTGTTTGGGGGGTGTCAGCGGTCTGAGAAAGCAAAAGGGATATATCAATTAGGCCTGTCATATTAACACGTTCATTCAGTGTGATTAATCACAGGAAAATGAACGCGTTAAAAAATAACGCATTTTAATCTATGTTGCCGACACTCCCAGACTGATGTTATTTAAGAAACAGTCTCCCGGTCTGCAATAATCCGGGAGCTATACAAAGTGAATGTAAATCATAAAACATTGAGTACCATATCAAATATATTTTTATAAAAAATATTGATATGACCATATCAAATATTTTTGATGAAATATTGGTATGATACTCGATGTTTTATCGATGATCTTTTTTTAAATCCTGGATTAACACGGTGGCAAAAGCCTCACGTCACACAATCCAGAAGTGAATTGGCGGTTGGCCCGCTGGCTAGCATGATGGATACTGATGAGCGGGCTCTGCTGGGCCCTCTTAATGTCAACAAACAAGCAGTGCTTTGCATTTATTGCAAAAAAATAATTTTCCCATCAATCCACATCGAGTTTAAAATGCCACATCAACGCCAAACACACGCAGGAAAGTGCACGTTAGCCCGGTTAACGCTGCCGCTAGCGGCGCAGGCAGCGTTACAAAACTTCGCCAAACAACGCTAATGGAATGCAGCCGGTGGCAAAAACCAGGCCTAAGTAAATATGCCACCGACAAATTAACTCATTCCATTGCAAAATGGATAGCTGTGGACTGCAGGCCAATTAGCATGGGGAAAGGCAAGGGGTTGATGGAGGTGATTCAAATTGAATCTACATTCCACCCTCAAGAAGCAGAATTGTCAACAAAATCCACAGCTTGTATGGCCCCGAAAATAAGTCAAAAGAGTTGCTGTTGGCACAAGCTGAGCATGTTGCACTGACCGGGGACCGCTGGTCGTCAGTGAGTAACCATAGCTACTTAGGTGTTGCAGCACACCTAATCGGAAACGGATGGAAACTTCACTCCTAAGCTGGTGCGTTAACGGTGATGAAGACAGAGGAGAGGCACTACGCAGATTCCTGCGCCCATGATTTCCTTGCGGTGGTAAGGCGTTGGGGAGTCGAGGATAAAGTCACATTGGCTGTCGGGGCCGACAGCCAACAGCCAACAGAACAACAACAGTGTCAACGCTCCCGATAAGTGCCGCAAGACAGTGGGGCACTTCAAGCATAGCCCCGCTTACACCATGGAGCCGAGTACACGGCAAGTCGTGCTCGGACAAGTGGCAGACCGCCGGTTCAGGATGTCTCTACGAGGTGGAACTCGTCCCTCGCAATGATAACGCGCCTCCAACCCAACCGGGAGGCAGTCAATGCTACTCCGGACCAGCAGGTTTGTGATGCTGGCCACAGCCGAGTGGGACAGACTGCACAGGCTGGAGACCTTCCTTTAACCCTGCGGGTAAGTCCCCCAGCTTCATACCGTGTGTGTGTGTGCGTGTGCGTGTGCGTGTGTGTGTGTGTGTGCGTGTGTGAGTGAGATGAAGGGTGTACTATGTGTTGTGTGTGTGGTGACCAGAGAGACAGAAGGGACGGAGCTAAAAGTGTTAATTAAATTGTAAATTATATTTTACTATCCAATTACAATTTGATGTCCTGTTTTATCAAACAAATGTACCAATTCATTGTGTTTAACGTCCATCTCGCAGGTATGTGACTGAGCTTCTCGTGCTCTGTGGCGCTGCCAGCACTCGGCCATCTGAATCGTACCGTGGAGATCTCCTATGACGACCCGACCTACGTGGTGAGGTTCAAGACCATCTAGAAGCGAGACCTACGCCACATGGCTCAAGCTAGCCTCGGTCCTCGACCCTGGGTTCAAGGACCTAAAGTGCCTACCAAGAGGAGAAAGAGAAGAGGTGTGGACCAGGCTGGAGGAGATACTTCCAGAAGGCAGCACCAAGGAGATAGATTACACAACTCTCAGATGCAAAGAAAAGAAGGAAGTCCTCCTCGCGATGGCCTCGGATTCTGAGTCAGACGATGGCATTGCGCAACTTGGACCTCTCTACCGCTATAAAGCCGAGCCCACCATCAGCCTAGAGGAGTGTCCACTGCAGTGGTGGTCTGCACACACCGGAGCCTGTGAAATGGTGTCTTCTCTGGCTCCTAAGTATCTCACCACCCCTGCATCCTCTGTGCCATGCGAGAGGCTCTTTTCTCTTGCTGGCCACATAGTCCAGATAAAAAGGTTGGCATTCTGACAATGTCAATGAATTAGTCTGTCTTAGCAACTGGCTGAGGGAGAAGCAGGTCTGTGCACCTTTCCAATAATAATAGGATTTTCTAAATGTGTTCCATCTATCTTTCTAAGTGCTGCTATATGTGTATGTTAAATCTCACATGTTCTATCTGTGAAGCGTTAAACTGGTATTTGCACCTTTCCAATGATAACATGTTCAAACTGTGTCCATCTGTCTTTCTATGTGCTGCTATTTGTTGATGTTAGATAAAAACAAGTCTCATGTTCTGAAGAGTTAAAATGGTATTTTGATAATATAGGCTTTTCAAAAATGTGCTTCATCTATTTTGCTGTGTGCTGTTGTGGATGTTAAATGAAAACAGATCTCACATGTTCTAGTTGTGAAGAGTTAATAAACAATGCATTCAAATTCAAATCAACCTTGTTATCTCTGTATATTCCCATATTTTGTTCATGCAAAACTTTACATTTTACATGTGATTAATGATTTTTGTAATCGTTTGACAGCCCTAATATCATAATGACAGCATAATGATTAATCCACGAACAGTAAAGTCCTGTTAGCACAATGTCTAGGTAGTCACACCAACTTCAAATGTCTTTCCATTCCAAGCACCTTAAAACACACATTTTTTTAATCAAGAACTGTGGATAATTAGTAGATTGTGTCGCCGAAAAACCAAAAGCTGTTTGTGATGTTGAATGTGTGAGAATGGAGGATTATGTGGAATATCCTTGAAGGATGGTAGTGCTTCTAATAACTACTTTAAACAAACAAATGTAAACGTTTTCAAAGTCAAAGACTTAGAAAAGACTTAGTATATTACTTGGAAAAATATATTAATTTATAAAAATGTTCAAATGAAAGCATAGCTTTTGAGATATTCCAAGAAAAAAATGAAGAAATAACAAACTATAACTTTGAAATTGTCTCATGCTTTTTGTTTTATTCTGAACACAAAATGCCTAGACAAAAGAGCTGTTTTTCTTTCAAAACATTTGCATATCAAATAATTAAAACACGACATGTTACACAATATTTACAAAATAACAAAAAAAGAGAACAGGCAAATTTAAAAAGTTCAACATTCATCAATAAGAAAAAATGGGAGTGGGCTAGATGAGGTTGCTTCCGCTAGTAACAGTCATGTTGTAGGTACACGTAAAAAAATGTCTCACCAAAAATCTACAAATACAATGATATAACCACTGTAAAAAGTTATGAAAAAAAAAAAAAAAAAAAAAGGTAAACTGCCTACATATCTATCGTTACAGTCCTTACCCAAAAGAAGAGGTATGCTGAATTGTCCAGGTAGATAAGTGTGAAAGGAGTCCAGTCTGTTCTGATGAGGTCTGAGAAAACACAACCTGGGATTCAAGCAAAGCTGTGTCTTATCCTCTGGAGTACCCTCCCTTCCAACACCAAGTAGTCACAACAACCACGTTCAATGATCACGTTGAGGCTTTAGTGCTGTGCTCTGATAAACTTATGATTGTTTTTTACTATATGATTGAGTTATTGCTTTTGTTAACAATATTTGTTTTACTATTAGACACTTAGCAGCCAAATTGGCCATACACAGCAAATAGCACACATTTTAAAACGTTGTTTTCCCAAAATGAATCGTTTCAAATGAGACTGAGAGAAAAAAAAAGCCACTTGCTTGTAAGGCAAATTGTAGTTGTATTGTGCATATAAAGATTTGGTTTAGATTTCTCAATTTGTTTTGGACACACATTAAAGCGTTTTTTTTTCTTTTCTGCCAAAGATTTACCAATTAACTGTGTTTTCTGACTTCATTAGATGTTGAAAGGGATGGGCACCCTTGTGATATTTGGCCTTTTTTGTTGCCATTGCGATTATTTAACAGTTTTGTTTGAATGCAATCTTCCGCTTTCTGAGTTTGGGTTTCCAAAACAGCTAAGGCAAGAGTTTGAGCTGCACTTGTCGGATGATTTAAATTTCAACATTCATCTAATTAACCGTAATCTTCCTATTAAAACTGCATCTCAGGGCCTGGCCTTGCTAATGCATAAGCAGGAAACACAAAAATTGTAAACATACTCTCATCCCTCTAAGTATAACTTAGTTAGTAAGGACATTTGTGAGTCATAATATATCAAAGACCTATTCTCGTCCGTCTTTCCAATAGTCAAAGATAACCATGATTAAACACAATAAAAACGTTTTTTTTTTTAACACAACCATTACCGAACACAGAATCAATCCTAGGAAATAGGTAGTGGCCTATATTTTAGTATCTACCAGATCCCCAAACCGCCCGCACCCACCCTCACCACCACCCATTCCTTACCCCAGACCCCCCCCCACCCACCCACCCACCCCTCGATAAAACAACAAAGTACAAATCAATAAATTAGCATGTTCACATGAATCAACGCCTATCTAACATCAGCTGTTCTTCAGTGTTTTCTTGAGTGCTCCGACATTCCGTGGTGTTTTCAGTTTCATTTTCATTTTTTAAAACAATCTCAGGATTATTTGGGGTGGCTAGTTTCACTTTCAGTTTAACCAACTGTCATGCTCTGGATTGGTGGATTATTTCATGACTTGGGTCTGTCACTTTTTTTTTTTTTACCATGAGTATCACTTGCAATCCATTACACAGTCGTACATCCAATCTACAGAGGATGGCCACCGAAGTGCCAAGAAATGTGACCCCAACAACAGTTGAGCCTCACAATTTAGATCGATACTTATTTTTTTTAAAACAGGATCTGATCGTAAAAAAACCCTCCATGGCGATGCTAAACATTTACAAAGCCAAAACACGTGATACTGACCCCCGCTTGGAGGTTCATAGTTCTTCAACGTGGCATTGAGTAACACAACAGATCCCCACACACACACACACACACACACACACACACACACACACACACACACACACACACACACACACACACACACACACACACACACACACACACACACACACACACACACACACGCAAGAACACATGTGTGGGTGTGAGACAAAGTGTTGGCTCATATCACATGTCATATTTGCTATTTTTAATGTCTCTTTAGTATATACAGCAGATGCACCAAGCAGTGCCCACTGCTTGGTGCATCTGCTGTATATACTAAAGAGACACAGTGCCCAGTGCAGCTCCTCATCCCTCTCACTCTCTCTCACACACACACTGCTTGTGTGTAAAGGCTGCTAGCATTGTTTTCCATTTCAATGGGGTCCACTCCTTTGATACGACCTCACAGAAACATCTGTGATGAAAACCTGTGTGCAAATGGATCATCAATGAGTTCTGTT
>OOFB01037849.1:21185-35173 GCA_900323305.1 Trachyrincus murrayi
CTCTCATCACACTCTCCCCCCCCCCCCCCCCCTCTTGGATTCCGTTGAACTTGTTTGAGGTTTAAAAAAAGAAAAGAAAAAAAGAGAAGGAGTAAAATGACAGAGAGAGAGAGAGAGACATTTGTCGGTGAAGATGTCGACGGCGGTGCTGAAACGCCCCCGCGAGGGTGAATTTTAAACCGCTCAAAATGTGATGCGGATGCTGTGCAGAGGTCACCGAGTACAAATCTCTTCGGCGGCGGCGACAGAAGCTGTTGGTGACATTTATAGAACAGACAGTTTCTCGGGGAACCTCGGAACCACAGCGAGGGCTCTGCCGCCCTCTGCTGGTGGGAGCGGAGAACTGTCACAAGTGTCACCGTCGTATGGCGGAGCAAAAACTCATTTACACAATGACATCATTTTTCTATTTGAATGCTTAGGCCCCATGCCATGTCGGCTTGATGATATTGTGACACACTTATGATGGTTGTTGATCATTATGCTGCAACATTCAAAAGGCTCGGCAAACTGCATCTTTTATACTGAAGAATTATGTGAAAAAATATGCACCTCGAGGCAGAATTCCATGATGCTGAAATTACGAATGAATAAAAATGTCACAATTAATGTGACAGCTTTAATTACATCATCATTCGATGAATGAAGGCTTTCCTGTGATTTTAGATGAGTTGAGTCTCTTTAAATCTATGGCCTGCCACTAAATGTCACCAGTATACTTAATACTTATCTTGGAAGCCATCTGCTACGCAAAACTAAAGTGAAACTAAACCTAAATGGTAAGTCGTGGGCTCGTAAGCTCTTGTTATGTGTTTATTCAAGTTAATCTTCACACCATTGACACTCATTAGATGAGTCTTTTCATTTGCTGTGCAAACACAGACAACCAGTAATCCCCTCTCCACACATGGACCTGTCTTATTATGTGTGTAAAGAAAGAAATACAAAAGGATTATTCAGAATTCGCTTCACAAACAATCATATGAAATGAACTAATACCTCCAGCTCTGTTGACTTGACACATCCAGGGCTTTGCCGTTCCTCGAACGAACGCGGCTGGAACCAAAGTTCCCTCTCTGTAACACGACCACACTTTAACCTACCCATCCGTACTCATCCCTCACGTTTCCCCGGGACTTCCAGATTTCTTCCCGCCTCCGGAGATGGTGGAGGAGGGTGGTCTAGCGCGGCCCGTGGTGGCCGGCATCGTTGCCACCATCTGTTTCCTGGCTGCCGCTGTCCTCTTCAGCACCCTGGCCGCCTGCTTCGTCAACAAGCAGCGCCGGCGCAAGCTCAAGAGGAAACGAGGTGAGCGGGACAGCGTAGCGGCCGTGGTCCCGGCACCGCCGTGGTCCCGGCTGGGGTTCGATCCATCCCTAGTGTCTGCGGAACCCCTAACCTGTAGGCAGGCAATCGTCCTTGAGCAAGATGCCTAACCTTTTCCTGCTCCTTCATGTCGCTTTGGACGAAAGGGTCTGCTCAGTAACTGAGTGGTGGATGTGGATTGGTCATGTGATGTGGCCTGTGTGCGTGTGCAGTGTAGATTCAGCAAGAAAGGCCAACGGGAGATGTTCATTGGAGGAATGGGATTTGCTAAATTGCCTGCGTTGAACAATGTCATATGTCAAGGTTATTCTACATACGAATTGATGTTTGTTGTTACGTTTTGTTACAATGTTTCTGGCATCTCCAAGGGGACAATACAATAAAACCTTATTTGTACTATATGTTTTATTACAATTCTAACACATTTATTTACATATGCCAAATGTGTATAAAGACCTAGGAGACCAGAGACGACGCTACACTACATGTAGTCCCACAGGTTTTAAAGGAAGGAGATTTTTTGGAAGGACTTTTTTTAGGTCTTGTTTTGGTCACTTCTCCATGTTGGACACTTTAGTACTTGGACATATGCTTATAATAGAAAATATTGTAACTATTTACCAAGGGACCATGATCAACAGATATATATATATATATATATATATATATATATACATTCAACAAATAGCTAACTTAAACATAACTTAAAACATGTTTCACTTTGAATCTTGATTAAGGCAGTCCAACAATACAAGCATACAGGACCATATTATAATCCTTTTAAGAGGTAATTACTTTCATAAACAGCATTTGTAAAAGTGAAAGATTGATTTGTGTCGTTTTAATAATATTTTTCCTTTGTTTCAGACCCACCTCTATCCATAACACACTTCAGAAAGAGCATGGAGGCAGCGTAAGTAACTCCAACTCCTTTAGAATCCTCTCCAGACTTTTCTTCATACATGGCTTCAAAATAGCCCCCTTATGATGATGATAATGGTGATGATGATGATTATTACTTTGATTATTGCTGCGTATTATTGTCATACACACGGCCAAAGAACATTCTTGACAGTGGATTGATGGCCTGCTGAAGTTAGATTGCCGAGACGTCGCAAATTGCATCCATGGAGCTGGAGCTTACACTGTATATGTACATATGTACTGTATATGTACAGTGCAACCTTTACCGTACGAACAAACCTGCTTATAAGTTGTTCTCATGTTGATGGTGTGTAGGAGTTGTGCCGTGCTATTCAATACTCAAGACTGAACTTTTGAACTGTAGTTTTCTCAACTTTCATGATATTGTAGTCCATGCTTTGAAGTTGGTGCATTGAAGGCTAAATGCACAAACAAAAGTGGAATGACGAGGTTATATAATAATGAGGTTTCCCTTTTTTAATGGAAGGATCTTGCATATAGGTCACTTAGCCTTCCAAATAGCCATGGTCAAATTTCCACATGAACTCTCGTTGTTTGCTACCCAGTCCACCGCTACTAGTATGAAGTACAGTATTTTCCTACGGCCAACATATTAACACAGAACGGGTCAGGTAAATGGAAAACCAGTGCTGAATCTGAACACGAAGAAAGCAATTTTACACTAGAGCTTCGATCACGGTCAGAAAAAAATATAGAATTTGCATTATGGTGATCCCTGAGGTGTTAGCACATCCAAACACAAGCTGAAGGCACGAGGTCTCCATATCATCAAGCTCCATTTCATCCTGCGAAGAACAACAGCGCTCGGGGCTACGTAGCCACATTGGCGACATGCGGTCCTATTTGTAAGGCGAGGAATGCCGTCACGCTTGAGAAGACGTCTAATGGAGCAGCAGCAACAACATCATGTACCAGTGGGAAAAAAATGACTTCTACAAACACAGCCTACAAACAGCTTAATATACCACTGGTGAAAAAAATAAAAAGAACGTGTCTTGGGAGAGGACCCGACAACCCTCCGGCACCTGGACCAACATCTGAGGAGAGTTGTGGGAGCAGCCACAAGGTCATGGTACTCAGAAGACTGCACCTGGAATAGAAAAGCCCTAGGATGATTCATTGGACATCTATCCACTCTTCTGAAGATCAAGCTTTTATTGTATCTCATAGCGAGGGGAACACTGATAGAGAACCCTGATACGACTAAAATAAATAATATAAATTAGTTGGTTGTTCTAGCAGGAGGCAACAGGAAAAGTGGCATCGTTCAATATTAAGCATTTTTGAGCCTTTAATGGAAAATGCTATCCACACCAGACAGAAATACCAATATGCTAGCTGCACCAGCACAAATATGTGTGCGGAAAGGTCAGGATTGTGTCTTGCATTTTCAACAGGCACAAGGCCTGATCCTGCACTTTGAAACTGAAGTTTACGGGGCTTTTTATTTATAGCAATGCTGTTTGTTTTTACAATGTGTCGTGTATCATATTTCAGTACTCATCTTCTTGATATGGAACTATGATGTCATATAACCATAGGCTGTAATATGTTTGAACATTCTCTCATGGTACCCATTCCATTGCAATAGCTGAAAGAAACCTGAATAGAAATGTTATTGAATTATGTTGGCCATCCTTGCATCTTTTGTATGAACTGCTCATTAGCCATAGGTCACCTTCCGTTCATCTTTAAACAAGCTGTTTTTAAATATGCTATCCCTCTTTTAGAAACCTTATGTTACTCCTGCAGGCCAATTCCAAATGTGTAGGTCCATGCTCTATTTTAATTCTTCTTGATCTCACTGCTGCATTTGACACTGTGATGATATTTTTTAACTGTTCTTAAGAGTTAATTAAGCGGTTCAGCACCTAACTCCACCCTCCATTAAGTTTGGCATACCACAAGGTTCAGTTTTAGGCCCAATTATGGTCCTATTAGGTTACATACGATTTGTGTTGTTGGTTACGCAGATGATAAACAGTTATATACGGCTATTAGCATTAGCCCTAGAGCTCTGGTAGTCTTGTGTCCCTACAGAGACCTCTTTGGCAGATGTATCTGACCCGCCTCTGCCTTATCAGCTCTATTCAGCATAACTTGGGGTCCTTAAGTAGTGTAGTTTTATTTTGTTGATATTTATCAAAAACATATATTTCATACATATATGTTTGTCATTCCTTTCATTCTCTTGGCTGAGATATGCACTTTGTAACATCTGTTTTGGAAAGCTCAGTATTCTGACACATTATATTAAACATATTGTGAATTGTGTGTGTGTGTTTCCTTCCAACATGATTCCTTCAACATGTTGTTCATGGATATCAAGAGTCTTCTCTCCTAATCTCACTGAAGGCATCATGGGCGATGCTTGTTGCTTCCCTGATGTGCATTCTGCCTTTTACTCTTCCCTGTCTGCCAACATTCAATCTTTCTTTCTTTCTCGTAACCATTGTCGCAATGTCAGTTTTTTCTCCTCTTCGCTTGTTCTAAACACACAGATGTCTCATTGGAGTCCTGTTCCCTGCTCTCTCTCTGTCTCTCTCTCTCTCTCTCTCTCCCTGTCTCCCTCCCTCTCTCTCCCTCGCTTCTTATTGTCTTATTCCCGCCTTACCTCTACAGGAGTCCTCTTAGCTCCCTTCCCGGCGTTGAGCCCTACTGGGAGGGGCTGGACGCCCGGAGGTACACGCCTCCATCTTCTAGTCCTCAGTGAGTCTGCCCACTATATCACCATCTCCCTCCCTCTATCTCTCTCTCTCTCTCTCTCTCTCTCTCTCTCTAACCCCCCTTCACCTTTCCCGGATGTGGATCCTCAACTTAGTAATAGCTCTGCCATTAAGGGTTGCATGCTTGTGGTCAGCAAAGCGAACCACTCTGGGAGTTCCATGTAGGAGGTGAAGAGTTGTTGTTGTTGATGGATGCTCCGCTCCAGGTTTACGGACACTCCTTCATTTGGTTGTGCATCAAATATTGATTATATATATATAATTGAAAAATTATAAATATGATGAAGATACAGACACTGTTTGAGTAAATCTTCTTTTCTTCTTTTTCTTGATTAATTAATGTAGATCAAGCACGGTGATGCACACTCTCGCTACATAACGAAAGAAACGTTTACGAGTTTCCCTAATCCCACTTGATTTTTTTCACAGTGATATATTTGACACCAGTGCTATGCTTTTCCCTCACTCTTGCCCTCGCAATGATTTGTCGTTATGTATGGCCTATTTTCCCCTTGCCTGTCAAATTGCTTGCAATACTACGCCTCCAAGTGCATTTGTGTGCATATAGCAAGTGCCAACAGCAGCTAATGATAGAGTAGCAAGTACAGGAATTTGGTCAACAGGATTTTATGGAGTTACTGTGTAATGATGATATTGTTATTGTTTGAGATGCTGTTTTGGTAAATGTGTTGTATAGCGAAGAACTACATTATAATGAGATAATGTGTAGCTTATATGTGCTATATACATATATATATATATATATATATATATATATGTATATATGTATTCACAATATGAATGATCAATAGTACAGAAAAATAAGATTGTGGTGTTTCAGGGAATGTTAGTAGAAGAGCCAGCACATAATCTTTGAATACTTGAAATATCATTATGCAGTGTCTGTAATTACATGATATATATATATATATATATATATATATATAAGTATATGTATTCTCACAGTATTGATACCATGCGTTTGTTTGATATCAAAATTATATGAAAATGTGGAAAATAGTATTTATTTTTCTTGATCTGAATTCATGAATATTTCTGTGAAGTCCCTCTGCTGTGTGTCAACGGAGATGTGTTCTTGCGATAGGCTACAATCCATGGAAATAACATTGCACCCTGGCAATTTCATTACGCTATATTGCAGTTACAGAGTCTTATATTCGATACGCCCATACTTTTGAAACACAGCCTTGCCTTTTAACAGCAGAACAACGAGAAACAGTAGCCTTACCGATTCGGCTTAAAAGTGCAAATCACGATCAGTGTTGTGTTTTCTAACTAAATAAAGTGACTGTGACGAATCCTACTCCGATGTCCTCTTTTCTGGTAAAGTATTTGTTTGCGCTTCACCTGTCTGTCTGGTATATTGGATGTCCCTTCTTAGTCTTCTGCTCATGTAAATTAGTATCTCATGGTGACACGCTCATATAGATGGGGATCCAACACAAGTCTAGCGATTGTGGAAATGATATACGTATGTTACCTGTCCAGGCAAAGCTACCTAAATCCATTCAAGGCTTTGAGAGCCTGAGTGTTACCATAATGAGATATCCTAATTGGATTTTAAATTCTGCCTTTGGGTAGATAGCCCTTTCAAATCAGTAATTTGATTAGTGACCATGAAAACACTGCCATTGGCCAAACAGAATAGAATTACCTTTTGTTGTACTGTGGTAGTGGTAGGCGGTAGAAACATGTAAGTAATGAAGTAGTGTTGTAGAAATACCTCTGATTGTACTCAAGTAACCTCACACTCTCACCTTCCTGTGCCCAAGGTACCGAGAACTAAGACTTTATTCTCTAACTTGGCTCCAGCACCAACACAACATTCCCAAGCAGCATTTCCAAATGACATTTTCAACTGTGCTTCTGTGAACTACACTCCAAACCAACCAACATTTTTCTTACTTTTTGCTTTGATATAATGACTTCCACAATGTAGCCCTCGCTGAAAACATATTTCTCCGCTATGACTGCCAAGTCAGCCAGCGGCCTGATTTAATATTCTACATATGGCTTATGAAATATGTATGAAGCAGAAATAATAGAACAAAACAAATAAATACAAGCTGCAAAACCACTAATTGACAGTTGATTCTCCCTGTTGAGGAATAAGTTCCCTTGAAAGTGCTTCATAACATGACGTTTAAATGGAGGAATCTAGAACCATAGATATATTACCTGTGAATAGCATAGAGTGCCGGGATTACACTACCTATATCTTATTGTCCCTGTGGGCACATTTGTTTTGAGCTCACAGTGATTCTGGTTTCAATACAACATAATACACAATATATTACACAATGAGGACAAATTACACACTTCACAAATTAAAGGGTTAACAAACAAGTTGTATTAAATAAAGGATGGGTTGAGGACAAAACGAATCGGGGCAATGTCCAACAGGGGGTTAGTCTCTTTGGGCCTGGGGACACACAGGGGGAGAGTGGTAACAGCAGGCTAAGGGGGAATGAACAACAGCATTTCCTGGTCCTTTTAAGTGCTCTTAAAGGGATTTAAGAGCATTCAAGTTCTTCTCATAATTCCTCTTCTTTTCTTCCAGCAGATTAAACAAGTCATCCAATATGTATTTAGTGGGGCCGTTGTCCGCTTACCCCACCCGGGCTCTGCTTAGGTCACTGGCGTGCAACCTAGTGTGTAGGGTGAGGCTTGATTAGGGAGTCGTTGCTGATCACCAAACCTGCAGCAGCTGTGCAGAGTAAAATTGATCATTAATGACGTCATCCAGCTTCCGTCACTGTCCTCGGTCAGCCACTGTGGAGGGCCTTCGCAGCCTGGTCACTCCACCAGGCTTGAATGCCCCCTCTGTCCACTTTACCAGGCCTGGCAACTTGGCTTTGGGTAGGTCATGTAGTGGGGAAACAATGGTAGCAAATGTGGAATGAATTTCTGATAATAGCCGACTAGGCCAAGAAAGGTTTTTACCTGCTTCTTTGTGTTGGGTCGGGGAAATGAAGCTATGTGCTCTACTTTGTAGATCATATCGTATACCCCAGATACCCGGTCTCCACCGATCCCAACCGTCACCCCCGTCGCCAGCATCTTCTTTACTTCTCCTCTTATCGTCGAGTGGCGGGCCTCTGGGATGCGATAAGGTCTCTGTCTCTTACCAGGCTCCGTCTTGATGTCATGGGCAAGCATGGTGGTTTGTCCCAGTTGGTTTGAGAAGACATCACTCTATCGCCCCAGTAGCTCTGTGAGGTCTTGCCTTTGGCCTGGGGACAGGTGTTGGTCCAGACTGACATTTGTCAGTCTGGTTTGTTCGTTTCCTGTGGATTGACATGGGCAACTAGGGCAGGTATCGGTTGCCATTTTTTGAGCAAATTTATGTGATAGATTTGTTGGCCCTTCCGCCGTCCTGGCCGCCTTACTTTTAACTTGACCCATCCGCTCCACCATGTCATAGGGGCCATGCCACTTGGCCAGGAACTCATTTGTTGGGACCATGACCATCACCTTCTCACAAGACTGGAACTCTCATACTTTGGCCCCTCGGCTATATAGCCTTGCCTCGATAGCCTCTGACCAAGTGCCAGACTCGAGCTATCCTGCTGTGCATCTGCTCTCACCCGCTATCACTGGGTGGTAGGGTGAAGGCTATGGCTCCCAGGCCTCCTTTGCCACATCCAGTAGGCCTCGTGGTCTCCTCTTCATACAGGAGTTTACCCTGTTGAGCTTTGGGGAACTTCCTTGATGGCCAAAAGAACCTACGGTAGCAACTGATGTGAAGATACCTAACAGCGACGGCTGTCCTGATTCACCATCGGGCGCCTCCTGACAGCGAAGGCTGGATTGGGCGGATTGGCCGGGCGGAGGTCCTTTGCCCTCCTCCCCGGCCTGCATCATGTTGACGGTAACTTGGGGGTTTTCTAGCAGGGCCACCAATCCAGCCACATTATGGGGGCTGGTCTGGGCAGCATATTGTTTAGCATCAGTTGGCATGGCCTGTACACAGGGATCAAGGACCACCCTTTCCAGTACGGGGGGTCCAGCTCCTTCTGTGAGCCAACTTTTAGTGATGCGTGTGAGGGCAGCTGGGGCCGGGCTGGCTGGGACGGGTCATAGTTCCACATGGAACCTCTGGGCCAGGGCAGGGAGGCTATGGCCATAGCGAGCCAAGATGGAAGCCTTGAGCACCGTGTGGTCCACAGCCCGCTCTAGTGGGAGGTCCTGGCATGCTCGTTGGGCTTCTCCACTCAGGAAAAGCCCAGTCATCGGATGACGCAAAATGTGTCATCCGGCGTCATCTGGCGGACAAAAGTAGCAGGGAGTTCTGGGTGCAACATGGATGAAAGGTAAACATTATTCATTTGCATATTCTACCCTCATTGCAATGATACGAAGCCGGTTGAACCTCACCCAGCTGATGTCGCTGTCCTCGGCGCTGAAGTCCCTCCCCAGGCACGGTGGAGGGCCTTGGCAGCCTGGTCACTCCACAAAGCCACTACATACAGACAGCCCAGCCTCTCAGGCCAACACCCATTACATTACAGCACTAAGTAATGTATTTGTCATGAGTGTACATGTTGGCATTCTACTTATATCTACACTTCAGGACCCAGTAGCCATTTCTTGGATGTGAGAACTGTGTAAAGAACACAGGTGGGACTCCTACACTATTTTCTGCATAAGTTCATTATCAGTATAGACCTGGGTCAATCAGTTACAGAGATAGATCATTTTGTATTTCAGAGATATGCATCAGGGCCCCTTAGCTCGTTATCCTGTTTGAGGAATCACACACATTTGCTGTTGTTTAATTATTTAGTTAGTTATTGATGATTGTGATGGCAGCTTTTCAATATCATTCTCAGTATATGCAATGCAATGCAGCTTTCTAAAACATAGTTCATGCAGTCATCATGAGTCCTCTCAACAGTCTTAACAGTCCTCTCAACATATTAATATTCATCAATGAATTAAATGAAATGCTTGTATAAACGATATCAGATCACGGTGATTCAGATGAGAAGATTCAATATCTTTTCTATGTGTTCTTCTCTCCACAGGTCATCAGGGAAGGTGAGTCCAGAGAGCATGCATTCGAAGGAGACACCCTCAGACTCATCTGACGATGGCCTTGACTTGCACCTCAAGAAGATCCCCCCAAGCCCTGGGAGGAAAGAGGAATTATCTTTATACAAGAAGACCAAAAGAGCAATAATAAGCAAGAAGTACGGCATTTCCAAGCACGAAGCCGAAGCCACAACACCAATTGAACTAATTAGTCGAGGACCAGATGGACGCTTTGTAATGGACCCCTCTGACGTGGAAATGTCTGTTAAGCCCCGACGAATCGAGGGCTTTCCCTTCGTGGAGGAGTCAGACCTTTACCCCGAATTCCGACAGTCGGATGAAGAGAATGATGACCCCAGGCCTTTACCACCAGTCATGGCTACACTTAGGCCTCACCAGATATCCCCCATCTCCAGCCAGGAGTCCTACCTGAGGCCCCCTGCCTACAGCCCTCGCTTTCAGAGGCCCTTGGAAGGTATGACTATCATGGAGAGCAGTCGGCTCCAGGCCACAGGGCAAATCCGAAGCTCCCTCCACCACAGGGCATTTTATGGATACCTAGGCAGCCGTAGAGACCACGACCCCCCTCCTCCTTTCTACATGCCCGAGACAAGCCCCCTCAGTTCTGTTATGTCCTCCCCTCCATACCTTGCCGAAGGTCCATTCGGTCACCCGATGATTCCTGAAGATATGGGGGATGGTGATTACCAACAATACGCTGTCTCTGGTTTCCCCCTTCCCTTGACACTCGCCTCCTCTTCCCGTTCTCCCGAGATATGGCAGGGAGTGGATTTCACATTTGCAAGTCTAGAGGGACCCCACTTCATTTTCCCCCCACAACGCCCTTTCCACCTCCACCGCCATGACTCTCCCTACCCCCCCCCGCCTCCTCCTCCTCATGTCCTTCCCCTTAGTTCCTTCCAGCCCTCCCCTCTCCCGATGCCCACCTACCCAGCCGTCCTACCGCTGGAGGCTTCGAAGGGCCGCCCAGGGAAGTCACCCAGTAAGGCCAGGCCTCGTGGCTCCCCAGCCAGGCATATATCTATGCAAGAGGCTCATCTAGGGCAGCTAAGGCGTACAAGTCATGGTATGGGTGTTCCACTTGTACCTTACACTGAACAAATGGCACGAATAGTCCCTAGCACATTCAGCAGCCTGGACACTCGGTGGTTCGAAACCGCCCCTCGTTTCAGCCCCAGGCAGGTTCGTAGAATGGATCCCGGAATACATCAGGTGGTCCTTCAACCCTCCCGGCTCTCGCCCCTGACGCAGAGCCCTTTTAGTTCTCACCAGGGCTCCCCAGAGATCTTAGTGCGTCCCCGACCTCGTCCAAGCATTGTCCAACCTCCCATACCTCTGGAGATGTCTGAGATCACCCTCCTTCCTCCTTCCACAGCCAGCTTCTCAAGGAGATCCTCTCCCTCCTCCTCACCTGCCAAAGGCCAGGCTAGCAGGAGGGCAAGCCCAAGCTTCCGTCCCCACATGGCCTTTGCCACCTCTGCAACCAGCTACCCGTCCCAGTCCCCTTCACCCCCCATGGAAAGCAGCAACATTTTTGGGCAGATGCCATCTCAGAGGAGGACTGAGGAGGGGATCCTTCCATCTGAGCCCTCTCCACCCCAGTTGTCTGCTTCAGGGTAGGTCTACTAGGCTTCTAGGGAGGGATGCCATGCAAGTCATCTGTGCCATCCCATAATGCTTTGACGTGTTGGGCTTTTATGCTTCAGTTTAACAGGCTTTTATGATTCTTTGTTTCCAAATTTCAATGTGGCAATTTGGTTACATAGATGAGTGTGTAGTTTATAGATTATACATTCTTAAAACTATGTTGTAGGATGAAGGACCAGCATTTTTCTAGCCATCGATAAGTAATATTTTTGCAACAATAAATGGTAAAGTTTAATTTAAAAAAAAGTTGTGCTGCTTTTCATGTCAGACATCAAATTAGAAGTAGCGAAGTATCCTTTTAATCTGTGAAGCATTGCTCCAAATCTATCACCTCAGAGTAAATCGCAGAAAAAAACTAAACCAAAGAAACGATCAAACAAAGTTCTTTGCATTTGCTTCACAGATTACAGAACAGACCTTTTGGGGCTAAAGCAAGTATTTTAAGGACAATACCCTTCAATGCACTGTCTGGTTTGGTTGACACAAGCCCCTAAATGCCTGGGGATAAGCAAAAACATCACCATGAGATCTCTTTTGTTCTCCATCTCTGCCATGCTTTTACCCTGCTTTCGCCTAACAGGAGGAATCTCAAATTGATTCCCCTCCACCCAAAACAAGACAAACACACAAGTGTTGTGTCCAGCTCTGAGCTTTTGCAGATGCCTCTCTCATTCAGAGGGATGCTTTAAGGAGAGTCCTACTCTTCAGGCCCTGTGGCCAATCCTCGTCCTGTTCCCCTACCTTCCTTCACTCCTTCCTTACCTTATCTCAACCCACCTCCCCTTTCCCCTTAACCCTTCTCTCCCTGCCCCCCCCCCTCCTTTTAGTTACCCTTCAGGATACCCCAGGTCTGACTTCCACAAGGGAGACTTGTTGGGCAAAAGTGTGTCACGGGGGCCTGTCCGCATTTCATGTAATGCAAATGTCTCCATCACTATGCATTATGGGCAGTTTGGTGGTTCTTGATGGCTCCTGGAGTCTTACCTGCTGTGTTTTTGATTGATCTCAGCTATCTGGGCAGCGTTGTTGTGACCAGGTCCTCTACACCGCAATAGGTAAGGGTTGGATCCATGTCTGAAAGGGGGGGGGGTTAGCAGGTGGGACGTTTTTTGATCACCTCGTCCTTTAAAGGGGAATACAAGACCCTGGGTCTTACTTTCTAGAGTTGCTTTTTCCTCCTCAGTCAACCTTTTAGTTTATTTCAATTTTTATTTATTGTTTCATAATTTATTTTATCAAAGTGGCAATGCATTTTGAGTTCTGCAGTCGTCAGTGAACTATGCATAGAGATGTATGCATATGCCATCTTTTAGTTAACAGGTCAGGTTCAAATCACCAACATGATCTCATGGTTGAGTGGTTTGCCAACTATGCTGATATACAGTCTGGTAATCGAGATAGTATAATAGCAATTCAATGTGGTTCACCCCTCTAAACATAGACCTGTAGCACAACAGCACCACGATCAACAGACTATTTCCACACAAAATGAGATTATCTCTATTTAAATGATTACCTATTGAAATTATGTTAATCAAAGAATGAGGAGTGTCATATTAATCTATGATACTTAACCCCATGTTATAGGACCCTGGAATTGAAGATTATTATAGATTATTAAATCAGCACACGTACAGGTTAAAGGTTAAAGGTTGTTGTTGTTTGTCAGATTTGGTTGTTGTCTGTAGCACTAGTGTTAAATATTCAGGTATTTTTCAGTGATGCCTGTCTTTATATATTTAAACCTATCTCCTGAATTTAAATATTTGTGAAATATTTGTGTACTATTGGCATTATGAATACACCAGAGGCTCTGTGTCGACTTGGAACCACTCTGCACAGTTCTTACGATAGCGTGTTGATTTCACGATAAACTTTAATTACAGTGCCTAACAACAATCACGCTCATCAAATATGTTTCCAGTAATAATTAGACCAACCAATGAGTCACCTAGCCTTCCACGGAGTATCTTTTGAGTGCTATGTTAGCTACATATGTAAAGGGGTTCCTGGCAGACACATGGTCGTAGTTTCTTCTCACACTGCGGTAACGTAGTGCATGGCAGAACAAAAAACACAGTACAGTCGCACTTCTAAGTTTGGACTACAGAACAGTTCTCACTGTGACACGCAGAGCAATTGTCCTTCAAAAAGCGCTGACACTCTTCCTTTAAAACCACGGTGAGCAAGACACACGCCAAGGGCATGCTATAGGTGTAGGACAAGCACGGGGGGTGTAAAACAACTCCCCCCCCCCCCCCCCCCCCC
>OOFB01037849.1:35193-47338 GCA_900323305.1 Trachyrincus murrayi
CCCCCGTGTGAGTGAAACGCCCTTTGAAGAGCTTTTTTTTTCTCCAATGTATTCCCCTTTAAAGTCGTGTTCCATGTGCAAACTGCCATGCATGCCATTGCTAAATATTGCTCTTCCGTTCAGAAGAAAAAGAGAAAAGAAAAGACAATCGATTCTATATGGATAACCTCTTGTTACATCTGTTGTCCTAGTGCTTCGCTTCTTTTGGCTTATTTTCCATTATGTGACTGTTCCCACGTAGTCATTCCCCCACCATCTCTCCCCCTGTCAGCATGGTGAAGCCCATTGTAGACAGTTTCCATGTCTATGAATATACATATTGACAACGCTTTTGTTGCTCCGCTGTGACTTTACCTCCCTCTACTAACTACTACGCTTTCTTCCCGCAGTCCGTCCAAGATGGCTCCTCTTGTAATTAGTGTTTCTTTATCTATTTATTGATATTCTCTGCCCTCAGAAAGTGTCAGTGGGGGCAGAGTTTGTTTATTTACCATATTTTCATATACGTGGATAAGGAGGAGGAGGTCCTTCCTCGGGTCCGATAAACATGCACATGGAATGCATTTTTTTGCGTTCCATGTGCAAGAAAATGACAACTTTATTGAAATGTCTCACAATACAAAAATAACATTTGGGATTTTCAGTTAGCAGACTAAATTGTTAGTTTTGTGTAATTTCATCAGTCTGAAACAGTAGTCGTAAAAAGTAATTTCCTAAAATATACTTTTCTGTACTGTATTTGAGATCACCGTCCTAGTCTCATGCAACACATTTTGAGGGGGATAGCTACAAAAATAAAGCCGTGACCAATTAGACATGACTTTCTATTCACATTCATAAACATACAGTGATTACAAGTGCTTGACAAGCTGTCTGGATTCGACAAACTCTAGCTGTGGGTTTGTGTGGTTATAGTTTGTGAGCTTGACGCATCCAGGCATCTTACGAGAGACCAGTTACAATTGAGTAGTTAATAGTAAACGTAATCGTATTCCTCCTCAACTGTCCACATATACTCCCTGTCTGTGTTTTCCGGGGTGCTGCACCCTGGGGTGCTGGGGCCCCATGCATTTAGCTTTTGCACCGGCAGGGGCTGTGTTGACCGGGTCTGGCTCTTTTCAGTATGACACATGTGATGTCCATCCCTGGTGTAGCTCGACGTGGGCTCCGCTGAACACATGAGGCATGGAGTTACCTGTGTTGTGTTTTTCTGTCCCCTCTCGTCCGTCTCTGTTGTCCAGAAGGCGCAGAGGTGCCCCAAGTGCCCACCCGGGGTCTGAGAGGATCGATGCACTGAGATACCAACGTATTAAGAAGGCAAAGAAGATGATGATGAACAACAATAACTCCAAGGCCAGAAGGAAAACAGGTGAAATATGCCCTCACATCTTATATGTATCTTATATCGTCATATATATATATATATATACGACCTGTGTAAATATAATTGTACATTTACAATTGATGTAAAAAATATAAATACAAAGACAAAAAATTTAAATGAATATAAAAATTATATATATATATATATATATATATATAGAATTATACATATGGAATTATATATAATTTTTTTCATTAGTTTTGAGTGAGATTTTGAAACAATGGCAGTAACACATCCATCAATGTGTAACTTCTGACAGCACAGCCTATCCACAATGCACTTCACGATTTCCCATTCCCACCACCAGGTGTCTCCACCTCTCAGACCCAGCAGGCCTACACCTCTCAGGAACCCCCGCCCGAAGAAGCTCTCTACCTCCGCAAGAAGAAGAAACGGCCCATCCGCCATGACCCGTACATCCGCTTCTCGGCCCTGCTGTACCGCCGCCCGCTCCAGGAGGACCAGAGGGCCATCTTGGCGAGCATGGACAGCATAGACCTGGACCATGCCACCCTCCTCTGAGCGTTCCTCAAGTCAAGGTCACACATACGTGCCAGATCCTGCCTCAGAAACAACACTAGCTACGTGACATTTGGGAGGAAAAAATATGAAAACAAAGAAATTGTTACAAAAAGTCCCAAAATTTAAAATAGAATTTCAATATTCGTAGACAACGGGAATACTACTGAACTTTAGCATTTAGATATTCCTCTGCCTTTGAACAAAAAAAAAGTAGTGTTCACTTTTTCCCATCAAATGGCCAAAAAAGAAATTCCATAAAAATGTGTATTAGCTGTGATGTCATGGAAATATGCACAGTGACATAGAAAAGAAAAACATTGACAAAATGACAAATTATAAAAAAAAGTAAATCAGTATTAATATGACTTTGTAATTCATACAACAATACAATATGAAAAGTAGAATAACAAATATTCAGTTTCCACTGTGCTCTAATAATAGCAGCAGTGGTGGTCTATTGGAATTACATCAGAGGTTTTAATCCTGGTTTAATAATCTAAAAAAAACAACATCGTTATACGAAACAATAGTGAGACGTAAAACACGAGGGCCTAACATGTCTATGCTTAAATCGAGTAGTATTCCCATCAAAGGTTTATATTTAGATTCCAATAAGGTAATTACAAATGTTATAGCTGCCATAGGTTTGAACTTCTGCCCCAGTTCAAACACGTTTTGTTTTTCAAAACAGATACTATTCTATACGATCAACGTATGTCTAAACATTTGTATTTGTTTCAAAAAAATGAAATCACACTGCGTTATAACTCTTTTTTTTATTTGAAAGTTCGTTTTTTTATGTCCCTTGTGTTGGACCACAGTTTACAGAATCTCTCAATAATTCTCACTCTCTCACACAGACACACACAGACACACACACACACACACACACACACACACACACACACACACACACACACACACACATGCATGCACACTCACACTTAACATATACCACATCACTCGCTCCATTCTGCCAGAACAGTCTCAGTCTGCCGGGGAAGTGTGCACACATTCTTGCTCGTTACCAACGTTACCTCAGAGCACTAGTCACCAACCTCGCCTCCAGCTAGCATTCTTGCTATTACCATTGTACGTATGGACTGTTCCCTTTGGTCAATCGAGTCCTCATAGAACATATTAATAACTAAATTAATAAGTAACAACTCAACCATGAAAACACAGCTTCAACTCCTTTTAGCATGCGAGTAGTGTTTGGCCTTCAATTCCCCTTATTAGTGAATTTAAAGTTTCTGCTGAGGGTTTGTTTTTAAAAGAAGCCATTTTGATGATTCACTTAAGATGACAACCGTTCATTTCCACTCTTTGCTAAACTAAGCGCTGTAATTTTCTGACTAATAATCTTAATATTCTGGTCATCTCACATTCAAATTGAAGTAAAACATAAATTAAATTACATTTAAAAGGTAAAAGTAATCTGGAGTGTATTTACAGAGTACATTTTATAGACCTAAATTACACCTAAAGTCCTGACCACATTAAATCACATCTGTAACTTTTCTTTTTGCACTGGAGAAAAATCTTGTTTTTTAATCATTTCATAGGTAGTCTGTTGGGCCCCCAATCCTATTCAAATACTCTAGGGCAGGTATGCAAATCTTCAATCAAACAGCAAACATACATATACTGGAGGATAGGATTTTGTGCCAAATGTTAAAATAGTATTTTTGCTAAAAATTGTAAATGGACATCATTTGTCCAAAAAACAACAATGGCTGCATATGGCCTTAATGGACTTCCTGGTTGGTTGGCTGCTTTTTATTAAATGTTTTATTGTTATCATTATTATTATTATTATTATTATGTTTTTTGTGTATCAAACTAACTGCCTTTTTATGGTTTCTGTACATATGGTCAGGTTATTTAAAATGGTGATCATTAGAGGTAAATCCATCAGTTATCTCGTGAATTACTTTTATCCACTTGTCCAACCAAATGAACCTCCAAAATGTTTTTATAATTTCATTCGTTTACATCGTACTTTCTTTAGTTTCTAATGTTATATATATTTTTCAAAAACACAGACATTCAAAGGACTCTTACTTCTAAAATGCTTCGTTCCAACTGATATATGTGAATATGCGAAAGTGGCTGAAACATGCAAGCTATAAACATACAAGCTATAAACTAGACGCCTCTAGAGTTACACATTTGCTCCAGTCACATCACCACAGACCAGTTGTTTATGTTTATTTCCTCATCTGGTGCTAATCTATGGATAGGGTTTTCACATAAGGGATTTGAACGTCTTGAACAGCTCCAAATAAAACGTGGCCTTCATTGTTCTGGTAGAGGCCCAAGAGGAAAAAGGTTGTGTTTATAAAGAGCACTGAGGTCTAATGTGGTTAATGAAGTAACAAATCTCAAACTAACATACTCAATAGATACATTAATAAACAAACCCCAAAAATAATGGCCCTTTCTTGTTAACCCTGAAAGAGACAACGTTGAATGGTTATTTTCTTGCATATTGGCCAGGATTCTGAAAGCCCAGTTCTGAATATACTGGAGCTTTTTGGTGCTACTGCTACTGCTTACGATTCAAATGGAGAGTGCATTGCAGTCAACTGTCACAAGAGCTCTTTATGGGTTCTTTTGAGATTAGAGGCGACAAAATCATGCGAATAAGGAAAATGAGGTTGTCCACCAGCCTATAACATCACATTAGCCTACCGCGTCACATTGTATATATTCAAGAAGCCCCCATGCAAACTCCACCCTCCCCCCAAGGTGCTAATTCTAAGAAACTAAACTTGAGATGATGCTGTGCATGCCTCATTGTTGTGTTGCTGCTAACACCTTGATTCTGGTAGCATCTGAACAAGGATATTTAAAAGTGTTTACAATTAAAACTTTCTTCATAAAATAATGATGAGGGGGGGATTGTCTCACATCAAAATGTTTGGTTTATTATTTATTAATTGATACCTTAAATATTATTAAATTGAAAACAATGTATCTATTCAATTACTGAATGTTACATTACATCTGATTGGGTTTTAGTCCATGTTAAGACTATAAATAGCTAAACTAATACATTCATTTGGGAAGAAAATGTATCATCAAATCGTTAAAACTAAACTTCAATTTTCAGGAAAACAGCTTGTCCATATTGTATCCACTCAGTGCTTGCATATATATATATATAAGCCTAGTACTAACCTATATATTTATTCATTTTTAAATACAAAACTGACACATTGGCATCAGTCTGGTTAGGAATTGTATGTACATAAAATTCTCAATAAAGGCATGCAGTTACATACATCTTATAATATATATATCGTATATCCCTATTTTTAGCAAAACTTTAAGGGTCATTTTAGAGGTTACCATTTGCACAAAATCACTATTATGCTTTAAAAGCTTTTGAAGTCAAAGAAAACAGGAAACATGGTCAAGAAGGTCACATTTATATATTATTTTTCAATATGAAACATAAACTCTGAGATACTGTACTCTGTGCAATGTATGTAGTTAGGTGCAATTAGGTTAGGGTGACCAGACGTCCTGGTTTGACCGGAACTGTCCCGGTTGGACCAGACGTCCTGGTTTGACCGGAACTGTCCCGGTTGGACCAGACGTCCTGGTTTGACCGGAACAGTCCCGGTTTCAAGCTGGGTGTCCCGAGTCCTTGGGCCTTGAAGATCTGGTCACCCTAAATTAGGTGCTAGGGTTTTTTTCCATTCGTAAAATATGTTAGCATAGGACTCAATCCTAAAAGCGGAAGAGGAATGCCAATCTAAAGGGTGAATGAAAACATATGAAAAAAGCAGATGAGATGGTCTTTATCTGATGAAACCTTCCTCATCACGAACTAAACGCATCATTTGGCACGTAAGGCTTTGGAAATAAATACAAAATAGCTGTTACATGTAATAGACTACACATTTAGATAACCAAGTAACTGCAGTTTGGGTACTAATATAACCTTAAAGAAAATGTTTTGATTGAACTAAATATCAAAGTGTGACACCCATTATTATATCCATAACACAAATTGTCAAATGACAAATTGAAAAAGAACATAAAATATGGTTAGACATTTCCGGTGTCCTTCTATAGTTACAGTGGTGTTTGAGATGTTTCAGGTTATGGTCCAATTAGATTTGCTCCTTGTTATTTCTGAAATATTTCATAGTTGATGAACATTTGATGCTACATTTTCTGAAGTGCAGCTGAGCTTGTGTGTGTACGGTTCATGCTAGAGATACGGATCTTGATTCATTGTGAAAGTTAGAAGATTATGGAAATAGCGTGAGTCATCATGCGGTGATTGTGGTGCGAAATTAGGAATTGCATAGTGAATGAGTTGACAAACTTGCGGAGAGATGAAAACCTTTTTCATAGTAAAGCAGCCATTGGTGCTAGGACTCCATACTTTGCTTAGCAATAGTTATCATCGTGGTGTACCAAATATCAGCTACAATTAATTGCCATAAATATATAAGCTGTAAAAGAATCCTTGGTACTGTATCGTTCTCATCTCTGGAGCTAAGGAGTCTAATTTTACAGCTGCTCTATGGCTTGTTGTGTTTTATATACCATTGCGATAAGACGTTGAGCAGATTTTTCTTCAGTAACATCAAAAACACACACGTTGTTCTTCTCCCATTGTACAGCGTATACTTTGTTAATTGAAATGCACCACACTTCAGCTAAGTCAAAGAAAATAGCCAAACGTCTTTGTCCCCCAAAATACTAAACCAACGACAGCAAAAGAAATAATACGTTTGAAATAAATATGTAAAGGTTAGCAGTTGAATGAAATTGCCTTGATAAGAAACATTATACAATGCTACATATATTTGTCAAGCGACACATACATTTCCAATATAATATATTTTTAAATTATATTATAAATATAATAATAATATTATTATTATTATTATTATTTTATTTATTTTTTTTGTAAATAAATAAATAAATACATATATTGGCATATTATTTGGGAATAACTTTAGTGTGCACAACATTTTTGTCACTTTTTTTCTGCATTAAAAGGGAATTTATTATTTACAAGCTAATGCAACAACAAAAATCTGGTTTCCAGAACTCATTGAACTAATTATAATTTATTTTACTATTATACTATTATAATTTTTGTTATGAATACTGGATACCAGCATTTAAAATGAAAAAAGCCCTGATGCCAGATCATATAGTAGTGCATGTTGACACTTGATTTCTGAAAGAGTATGGAAATTTTAAAGTTGTATTATTTTTATTATAGTTTATTATTATTGCTTATTGATGCTGATTTGATGCTGATTTCTGAAGTTTGTCATTTGGTGTAAATATTATTCAAAATAGGCATAACTTGTAACATGTATATTATTATTATTTTTTGTATGAGAAAATACGATGCACACAAAGACTATTGGAGACGAGTGAGATTTGAGTAGTGTAGAACTTTCTTCAGTGACACATTATAACATACTGTATATATATATATATATATATATATATATATGTATATATGTGTATATATATATGTGTATATATATAAATATATACATATATACATGTATACATATACAGTATATATATATACAGTATATATATATACTGTATATACAAATATATACAGTATTTATATATATATACAGACGTCTACATGTAAGTGATGGAATTCTTCTAACTGCTAGAGAACTAGTTTTCAAAATTGAATATTATAGATCCAGGAAACAAAAAAATTAATATAAACTATATATAATGTTATAAAACCAAAATGGTTTATAGTATCTATATTTGCAGAGATTAATTGTTTTGAAGAATGTATTAGTCTATGTTTCTTTTATTTTTATATCCATGTTGCTTTCTACTGTAGCAAATTCAGAATCTTGCGCCAAGTAGAGAAATATAAAAGCGTGTGATGCGTTTCAGTCAAAGTCAAAAGAGACTGCCCCAAAATGTCATTCTGTGGATTGCGACATTCTACTGTTTGGAATGATTTGCATAAGTCATCTGTTTTCAGGAAGCTCTTCACTGCACTGTAGTATTTACCATCGCCCATCCATCTTTATCCTGTGTAAACTCTATCTATCTTCAGTTTCAGGCATGAAATGTAATTTTGTTTTGAATATTTGGCAGCAGCAGTAGGCAGACATCTGTGAAAGTAGAAATAATATTTCACCAGACACAGTGTGGGGTCGTGATGCCACTGCTTAAGAGATTGAGATAATGTGTGTTCTCACGCCTATCGCTTAAATCTTTTTTTTTGGGGAACGGGCAACAACAACAACAACAACAACAACAGAAAAAAATCTGCCAAAGTTACCTCGGATGTTGGCAACAGCCTCTGAGAGAATCCTGGCCTGTTCTCTCGAGCTGGACTATGCCACTATGCCACCACTACACCGTGCATTCTGACAACTGGTGCTATTTCACGCTACATCTTTGGTGCTGGGTTCCCTCATCAGCTGCTTCAGAATAATGTAGCTACACTATCCTGTACTGTAAGCTTGATGCTAGTTTGATGCCAGTATTGGAAGTTGCAAGGATTACACAAAGCGGACAGATTATCTCAATGGGGTTTTTTAAACAAATCATTTGGAGGGTAACGTTTGCATTGAAGATGCAAAATTGTTGTCAATTTTTTTCGATTGTTTTTCAATACAACACATGTGATATTTATGACAACTTTTTGTCTTGATTCTGTTTTCACTCGGTTCATGCTGCAGGGAACGAAACAGATCGGACACTAAGTGTCAACATTCATGTGGCGGGGGAATTTTAGGAAAAACACCTTTAAAGTGATTTTTTGTGTCAAATGTAACAGTGCACGGGTGCTTATGTGTTGGGTGCTGAGCCAGGGTCAAAACACATACCTTCCCATGCAGTGGACCCGTCTGCCTGTTTCAAAGTCTTAATGGATTTCAGGATTATTTTGAAGTCGTACATACATATTGTCTATGCTTCCTACATGTTTATAGAGCAGCAGCCAAGGAGTCTGGGGTATGGAGTGGAATCTGCTTAGGAGCAAACTCACAAATCCACACGTCTGAACCTCACTTCTCCATATTTTAGTTTGCCATGTCAAGACCATAGACTTGGCATTCCTGTGCAAAGTGAAATTTGTTTCCTACAAAACAAAACTCACATTTTCCCATGGGCGGTAATACATACGATATTGGTATAGTACATATACGAGTGTACATTCGCAAGCTTCTGTTTTGTGTACAATAGAAAATGTTAAATCTTCCAGAATTACCCCCCCCCCCCCCACCCCCCCTCTCTCTCGCACACACACACACACACACACACACACACACACACACACAAACATGCACACACAAACTTCAAAAAAGTCATTGTGTTATCAAACGTTTCCCAGAAAAGAACAATAACAAGAAACAAAGTATTTCTTTGTTATTGACAACTTTACCTCAGAATGACTGAACTACTCCACTCTGCTCCTCCTTCCACTTCCACCCCTCAGAAAAGTCACATCTTTTGATTCAAGCTTTTTTTCTTTGATATATCTCTATGTATGTATATCTGTTGGCACAACGAATAACAAGAATGTATGGCTACTGTATTTCCTATTCACCACCACGACCCCTCAAAGTTGAAGCTTTTAAAGCAACTGAATAGACCCGTCGACTTTTGTATCTCCAACGTCTTGGTATGCTTGTTGTAGTTGTATATTCATAATGGTGTATATTACATCAAATTTTATTTATTAAAAATGTTTAAATTTTCGAAAAAGGTTCTCTCCAATTTCTTATTCAACATTCTGTGTCTTGTGCAATGACCGCCACTGTGGTCAGTCCGTGCTGATCAATAGTATTTATTATAAGGTCCTCCTGATACAGTGCATGGATTTCAAATCATCTCTGAAGCTCCAGTATTAAAACGTATCATCAAAAAGTAGGATCGGCCGGGTGGTTCAGGTGGGATTTGCTCAGAGGCCACTAGTTAATATATAGATATCAGGGGAACCTTTTTAACTGCCGTTGTAATCTCTTTTCACAGCCAAATTGCTCATTACTTTTAGAACAAGCATTAATTCATTGAAAGTGGTTTGGCCGAAGTAACAGCTAGTTTTAAAATAATCCTGTCGGTATAATGAAGGTTAAACTGGGTTCAAAGTTATATGGCAAGACAACAACACAGGACACTGAATAGCGGGTGGGTGGTGTAGGGCACTCCACTACAATACACAGCAGGACAGGATTTTTTAAATACATACCTGGACACTATCCTGCTAATGGTACTGGGCACACATCATTTAGACAGGACATGAAATCACCCAGGACAGAAGAGGACAAGTGTGTGAGTGCCTGCGTGTGTGTGTGTGTGTGTGTGTGTGTGTGTGTGTGTGTGTGTGTGTGTGTGTGTGTGTGTGTGTGTGTGTGTGTGTGTGTGTCTGTGTGTGTGTCTGTGTGAGAATCATAATAAAAGGTTATTATTCATAATCACCACTAGATATCAGTAAAGAACAGCCATTGGCCCACTGGCTTGGACTGTCATCTACAAAAGGACCCAACAAGTACAATGCAGGGAATGGTTTGATGCTTCGCAAAATCTAACTGTCTCTTGTTCAAGTCCATCATTTTATAGAAGTGCAATTTTTTGTGTCTTCTGTTATAGCCGTTTTCATAACATGTAAGGCTGTTATTAATTATTTAGTATGTATTTTATTACATTTAACATGAGATTTTCTGTAAGATTAAGCTGCTAGCTCACACATTTTCCTTTCCTGCATTCAAGCCATGGCAACCGGGGTCTCCCCGGTAACGGTAGGCATCTGTGAGAATGACTTTTTTCTTTCTTCATGCATTTCTCTCTATTTTCTAGGGTGCTGGGCGAGAGGCTTAAGGGTACAGCTTTAGAAAATAGCCAATCAGCTTGCAGGTTGACTGCTTCTGGTTGATAAGTAGCCTGGCAGGCTCATGCTGGATTGGACGCATGAATAAACCATGGAATCGAAAACACTCGAATCACAACATCTTCACACTCAGGCCTTGTGTGTAAACATTTTGTGTGAAATAATCAGCAATGTAGAAGTGCAATGTTTCTACAACATTATAGTGTACAATGTATAATAATGCTGTGATTATAGGTTCAGTTTGTATACAAGCGGTTTGGACACCAATGAAAGGTAAGTGACTCTGGTAATGTTGGCCTATATTTACAACATGAGGCATAGCTCTGTAAAACGCACGCTGTTTGTTCAGCATGCAGACTCACTGTCTTTGTTCATTGTATGTTTGAAATATTGCAGCCTTTAACAACTCTATAGTTATCCTTACTCTATACACATCAATACAGACCTGCATAGCTGAGCAGTGATTTAGCCCCAAAACAGAAAATCCATCCAAATTTCTACCTTTAGTTTCATATTGATTAACATTATGAATCGGTTTAGCAGATCCTGACCTATATATAGCCTCTTGCTACATACAGCAAGTCAATGCATTGTCTCTCAGCTCCCAAATCATTTGTCTTATTAGCCTGGTTAGTAACACCGTGACGTGATCTGTGACACCAGAGCATGTGTTCCTGATCTGGAAGCACTAGGCGTTTAAATGAGCTGATGATCCCCGGGTCCAGATTAGATCCAGGGGATTAGAGAGGGGAAAGGGAGTGAACACAGACTACGCTGAAGTGAGGGATTCAACATCAAGTTTATCGTGCACTTTTTTATGTTCTGAATTAATTTCCCTTCATATTCCGAGAGAAAGAGGTACGCCGGAAATAAATAGCTTTAAATGCTTAATGAGCTTAAACAAAGTTTTTAGGTCACAGAATATGAATGGTCTGGATGCCCATGCTTTTACTTTGTTATTTTCCTTTTTCGTACACTGTCTCTTTTACTCTGCCCCCCCTCCACCCACCCTCCCACCTCTCTGATTATGATGATGGTCTCTCCCGCCTCAGGATCCCAATCTGTACACAACAGAGCGGCTGGGAGGGGGAGGCAATACAGAACAGAACAGAATAGGTGCACTAATATACCAGTGGGTTGTGATTCCAGGCATACAAAACCTGCATACAACAATGGCATTCCCTGGTGTAGACACTGCTCTTCTGCTCTCTCCCTCTACCTCTCTCTCTCTCTCTCTCTCTCTCTCTCTCTCTCTCTCTCTGTCTCTCTGTCTCTTACTCTCTCTCTCTCTCTCTCTCTCTCTCTCTCTCTCTCTCTAGCTGATATGCTCTGCAGCTGACTATTTGTCTTCAGGTGGTGGTTTGGGGTGAGCAAGAGAGAGAGAG
>OOFB01037850.1:2658-5158 GCA_900323305.1 Trachyrincus murrayi
TATTCATACAAATATATATGATCCAATCCAAACAAAGACAGCCATCAGATTGAGTCCTAAATAAAGAATAAGGGATTGTGACACACACACATGCATACAGGCACACACACACACACACACACATACACACGCACTCACACACACACACCCCACCCCTCTGTCATTTCCCTAAAATAGACGGTGGCAATTGGAAGTCACGTAACGTTTGTAGCTTCTATGGTCCATGTGCTTTCTCCTCACGAGGTTATCCAAAACTGTAGGGGACAAGCTATCTAGCCACACCTCCACGTAGTTAGAAAACGCGGGATGTGCACGGCCACGGCCAATACTGTGGCAGTTTATCGAGACACCCTCGGCGGAGCCAATAAGCGCAACAGGTGAATGGACACGTCCTCGTGGACTCCTAAGAGGTCTGTTTAGTCTAAACATGTGGTGTGATCCTGAACAAAGGGCTCCCCGATTCCAAAGTAATCATTACTCAGGACCTGGGACTGGCCCCTGGCCCCCCCGCCGACCCTTAACCCTGCGATAGACAGAGTTCTGTCATGTCAGGCATGTTGTTGTGCCCTGGTAGCATCCCTCATCGCCCGCAAATGTGCCAGTGTCTTTGTTTCGGTCGATGTGGGTCATGTTAATTGGTGTGGTGTTTTGTTTTTCTTCTCTCCCTGTTATTCATTAGTTCCTCCTCTTATTTCACACTATTTCTCTCTCTCTCTCTCTCTCTCTGCCTCTCTCTCTCTCATTATCGCTTTGCTTTATATATTTTACTCCTCAAGCGGAGTCTCCAGAGCGGCTGACAGTGAATAAGAGACAGGTCATCGCTCCTTATTCCTCATGGAAAACACATTTATCCTCACAGCCGGATGCCAATCAATTTCTGCCATGGCAGTTCAGGAATGAGTCACTCTCTCTCTCTCTCTCTCTCTCTCTCTCTCTCTCTCTCTCTCTCTCTCTCTCTCTCTGTCAGTTTCTTTTTCCTTTTCACTCATTCTATTGAGTGGTCTTCTTCGTTTTAGTATCTTCAAATTATTTAAAGAGAGCGTCTCTTTAAATCGTCTAAAAACGAAGTGTTTATTTTCTAATCAATTTACTTGACTTCGGTTTTTTTCTCTGGGTTGTTTCCATTAAGCGTGTCTGAGCTTTGAATGCGTGTGATCTGTAAACTGCAGCTTTCAGTGTCACTAAAAGTCGGTTATTTTTCAAAAGCGCAGTTGCTGTGGAGTCCATGCAGGGAGTCCCATTAGGACGCTTTAAAAATAAAAAAATAAAACAGTTAAAAATCTTAAAAGTCTTTCAAGTCCGCTCATTAGAGCCCAGGGCCCAGCGGGGAGGGGGGAGGGGTTGCCAGATTCTGTTCGGCGGGTGTTTGGCAGGATGACGAATCAAAACTGGCAACCCGTTTTTCCCTTCAAGTCGCCTGTCCCCAGAGTCACAGTTCAATAATAAAACAAGAAGAGAAGAGGTTGAGAACAGATCCCGCCCCCAGCGTGATGACCGGACCTGCATCACTAAACCCTGCTGGCTTCAGAATAATAGCGTGGCGCGCCAAATCTCTTAGCATGCATGTACACATGTATATAAAAACACACAAACACTTCAACTCCAGTGTATCGGAAATCTATTTGAATTGACGACTGATACGACCTTATATAATCAAGCAAGAGAGATTCCTAATTAGAAGCTGTCTGTCAGACATCCCTACAGGCTAGTGATGGACAGACAGGAGAGATAGGCCTATACATGGCCTCGACTATCTGCTGCCTCGGTTGTCAGACAGTCATACAGACAGACAGGCAGGCAGACAGACACCCATACAAACAGACAGACAGAGAGCCATACAGCCAGATAGGCAGACAGACAGACAGCCAGACATACAGACAGACAGGCAGACAGACATACAGACAGACAGGCAGCCATACAGACAGACAGATAGGCAGACAGACAGACAGAAACCCTCCCAATTCTCTCTCTTTTGGTCATCCTCATCGTCTTCTATCTATTTATTTATTTACATTCTCTCTCTCTCTCTCTCTCTCTCTCTCTTTCTTTCTTCCTTCTTTGCCGCCCAGCTGAAAGGTTCTGGGTTCGATCCCCAATGTCCACAGCCAGACCTGTCCTTGAGCAAGACGCCCTCACCCCTACCTGCTCATTCATGACATGCATCTGAATCTGAATCACAATTCACTGCAAGTCACTTTTGATAAAAGCAAAAAATATAATAATAATAATAAAAAAAAATAATAATAAATAAAAAAATGTACAGTGTAGTTCACCGTTCTCCCTGACCTTATTACATATTTACACACAGCGCATTTCAACCTTTTAACCTTTCGGCGAAAAAAAAAGAAGACATTTGATTCCAACAGACAACTGATGGCAACGGAGCGACAGCTAATGACAAACCACCATGACTACCATTGCATTAACCATAAAATTCCTGGAATCGGGCCGATCAATGGTCCAATTAGTCAATTGATACGGCTCATTGATCCTTCGACTG
>OOFB01037850.1:10158-12890 GCA_900323305.1 Trachyrincus murrayi
AATAAAATCAATAAATAGAAACAGTTCAAGTAAAGTAGCATGACTCATCCCCAGGTGGCTCATGCAGGTGTGCGTAACAGGCGGTTGGTTACATTTGGCCCGGGAAATGCACAGCGGCTAATGCTAATTAGCGTCTAGAACGTTTGACCTCGGCAGGTCTCACACACGAGTCGCTCTGATGCAACTCACAAACCGCTGGCCATTACCGTACATCGGCTGGCCCTTCCTTCCTTCCTCCCGTTGTCACTTCCTGTTAGGGATGAAAGAGAGAGAGAGGGAGGGAGGGGTAGAGGGCATGAGCCGAGACGCTGGACGTCCTTAAATAAACGTCTTGTTAGGACATTGGCTACCAGCGGTAACAACAGTAGTGTTCTATTCCTGTGCACCGAGGATGATGCCACACAGACGCGGTGATGCGCACACACCGTCGCCATGGCGACGCACAGAGACAATAACGTTTTTTTTGTTGGTGAACACAGGTGCGCTTCAACATCGCCTACGGAGTCGTCGGGCAAGATCATCATTTGTAAACGAAACACGGGGAAACAAGCAAGCGAGTCGTTGACGTTTTGAGGATGTGTTTGTTTGTCTGCATTTGTATTGAAATTCAGCTTTTATTCTGAAGCAACGACCAAGTGAGGCCGAGAAGAACAATCAAAGCATGCGATCAGTATTGGAGCAGCTCCAAATTAAAAGTGTGTGTGTGTGTGTGTGTGTGTGTGAGTGTACTTGGTACGTTGGAATGTATATGTGTGTGTGTAGCTGGTGCTCTGCAGTGTGTGTGTGTGTGTGTACCTGGTACGTTGGGGTGTATATGTGAGCGTGTGTACCTGGTGTGTGTGTGTACCTGGTGCTCTGCAGTGTGTGTGTGTCCACAGGGCTCTACGCTGACTTTTTTCTTTTTCTTTTGTAGCTTGGTCTCCTGGACCGTTTGCTGGACATCCATTTTCCAACCGAGCTTGAATTATTGTTATGTGTGTGTGTGTGTGTGTGTACCTGATGCTCTGCAGTGTGTGTGTGTCCAGTATGATGGTGCTCGCCTCCTCCAGGTTCCACTGGTTCTGCTCCAGAACCTCCACACACTCTGACCTGGACCTCAGACCCAGCCTGAACAACTGCTCCACCTGCACACGCACACGCGCACACGCACACGCACACACACACACACACACATGGTAGAGTTAAAGTGGTGAAGTAGAGTGTGCTGGTTAAACAGCACCACAGGTTCATGAGGGTCATGTGACCTCCATACTGACCGACAAACCAATAGCTTTCAACCTGGAGCCAGCCTGGTAGAGAGAGGCAGACACACAGAGGGAGAGAGAGAGAGAGAGCAAGAGAGAGAGAGTCTGGTAGAGAGAGGCAGACACAGAGGAAGAGAGAGCGGGGGGTACAAAGATAGACAGACAGACAGATCGCTAGACAAGACAGCCAGGTGGTGAGACCTTGAGATGCTGTACAGCCAGAGAGATGTTCCAGCCGTGGTCCAGCAGAGAGGTCTGGCACTCCTCCACCGTCACCCCATGCACCGCCTCCTGCACCTGCCAATCAAACATCCTCTATTCGACCTTCATCTGACCTAAATCCAGCCGAGGTACCGGCTCGTCCGGCATTTGTGTCTTAACATTGTAACCATCATGCTAAGTATCCTAGCATCATAGTATCCTGAGCTAAGCACTCTAACAGAGAGAATGAGAACGGTAGAACCAGTGAACCTTTTTGAAAGATTTTACTTTTGAAAACACTGCTGTGACATCAGCTGCAACCAATCACAGGGTGACTTCAAAGGTCACATGTCAGAATATGTGTTCGATAATCAAGCCCCCATCATAAAAAAAAAAAACATTTCCAGAATCATTTCACTTTCCCACCTGTTTGACGCTCTGCTCCTGTTGCATGCTGGGAGCTGCAGTTCGACTACCGTTGTTGTTGTTGAAGGAGGAGTTTGGCTTGGCTCTGCTCTGTTGCATTATGGGCTTGACGGCAGCCATGTTGGCTGCACCGTACCTGGTTCAGATGAAGATGAGTTTATGGTTACCGGGTAAACCTTTGTAAATGACAGGCCCTGATTGGTTGATTGCTAACAAGGACAATGTGTATACTGTACACTATAGTACAGCATGATGCTGTGGAAATAACAGAGGAAAAGAAGAGGAGGATAGTGACTTTTAAGTGTCTAGAAAAGCGCTGTATAAGTAAAATATATATTATAGTTGAATATCAGAACCACACCTTTCCAGGTACCCCGGACGCTCTGGAAGGGGGGCGGGAGCGGAACTCTGGGAGCCGTCAATCAGCGAAGACAGGCCACGCCCCTCAGGGCCAGCCAGGGGGTCCAGGAAGGAGGTGGAGGAGACAGCATTGGAGGAGGAGTTGGTGGTGGTAGTGAGGGGGGGGGGGGGGGGCGAGGGTGGGGGGGGGGGGGGGGGGGGGGGGGGGGGGGGGGGGGGGGGGGGGGGGGGGGGGGGGGGGGGGGGGGGGGGGGGGGGGGGGGGGGGGGGGGGGGGGGGGGGGGGGGGGGGGGGGGGGGGGGGAGGAGGGAAGGGAGCGGCCCGGTGCCATGGGGACCTGCAGCTTCACCATCACCTGGATGAGAGAGAGAGAGAGAGAGAGAGAGAGAGAGAGAGAGAGAGACAGACAGACAGACAGACAGACAGACAGACAGATTCACAACAGGGATTTATGCTTGGTTTGACTCTGTATCAGCCATCCAGGTCCAGTGAGTTTAGGTG
>OOFB01037851.1:7193-17193 GCA_900323305.1 Trachyrincus murrayi
GAGACCCGCCGCAGGGAGCAGGAGGGACAGAAGAACCAGGAGCCCCTCAGGAACCTCAGCCCCGACGGCTCGCAGAGGAAACGCCGCTCCCCGATGGCTCCCCATTTCAGCGCCCCTAGCTCCATGGAGGAGGCGTCGGCGACCACCGGGGAACGCCGCGAGGTTCCAGGGCCAGGGGCGGAGGCTGCGGTGGAGGCCAGGCTGCACGACTCCACAGCTGGGGAGACGGTGGAGAAACCTGCCCTGGTGGCCAACGGCACGTCAGCAGCAGCCCCCGTCGTTAACGGACACGCGGGGCTCACCGAGGCGGGCAGCAACGGGATTGGTTACGTGTACGACTCGGTGCAGAAGGTATTCACTGCGCACCAACCCAAAACACCCTCTGTGAAGAAAAAGATTAAGATCTCAAACAGCGTGGAAGGTGTGAAGGATGATGCCCCGGTGGAGGGGCTGTCAGAAGAGAGGAGCTCAAATGCGCGGGCCTGTGAAACAGAAGCACCGACGGAGCTGGTCGATACTCAGGGGCCGTTAGAGGAGGTTATGGAGGTAGAGAGCTCCATCCCCTCCACCCTGCTGGATTCTGCACCTCCAGCAAACACAGAACCGGGCCCGAGAAGAGCCACAGAGACAGTGTCGAATGTTGATAAAACTCCTTCAAAGGAGGATAAGATATGTCTGGATAGAGCTGTGGGCCGTTTACCGGGTACGGAAATCTCCATGCAAAAGGAAAAGCCCATTCCTAACACACGCCCTGTTAATGTTCCACCTGCTGTATCTCTCCGTAAACATCATGGCGTGCACGGGACAGAAAGTAAACAAGATAAGCTAGTACGTCAGGGGAGAGTTGGACACGGAGATACGAAGAAAAACGATTTGGATTCGAGGTCCCAAACATCGCCCCAAGTTTCCCCAGCACAACGACAACCAGCACACGCAGCGATGCCCCATCAGCCCTTAAGCAGCAACAAAAGGCAGCAGGAGATCAAACGCAGCGGTGTCACCGCGGTTGATATCGCCATCGGACCCACAGCGACAGAACTTCAAACTCTGAGCACTCCACCACAATCGCGTACCCCCGTAACCGCGGCGAGCAGTTCGCCGGCTGTTCGGCCACGCGAGCACCCCGATTCCGCGCGTCCAAGACGTCAGGGGACAACGGTGCAGAGGCGTCCATCGGCAGCGGGTGCTGAGGATGCTTTCCCCCGGTCGCCAGGGGAACCGGGATGCAAGAAGGACACAAGCCCCTGTCTGGAGAATGTATCTGTGTGTGAGCCACAACAGCTGGCCGAGGTGAGTGACCCTGTTTTGCATGAGCTCATGAATTGCTTTGCATTTCCAACACAGGCCAGATCAGTACCACAGGCACCCGTTCTCTAAATATAGCACCCACTGTGTTGCGGGAATTTGGTGACGTACACAAACTGGGGTAAATACAACGGTCTACGTGTACAGCCACACTTTGACCAGGCGGTGAGTTCAAAGATGGAGACTGGGAAGACCAACACAGTTGCGATATAATAATAATTTGATGTTGTCTTATATAAAGGCTTACGTAATATCATTTGGCGGTCAGTGATCTTCACACTGCCATGGTTTATAGGAGCAATTGGCGTCTAATTGTAAGCAGAACTGAAGACTTGGAGCAGATTTTGGATCATAATAACATTTATCTACAGCACCAATTATTCTTGCTGCAATATTTTTTTACTCCAAAAGCAAAAAAAAAAAAAGTAGACTATTATTTATCAACTATTTTCCATAGGCCTGTTCATTGTCCACATGAGTAAAGTTAGTCTAAAATAGGTGTGCTTTGGTGTAAGCCAAGACCAGTCTTATGACTCCGCACTCCAATTTCTCTATGATTTATGATACGCTTCGTGTCATAAATCCTTGGGTCTTCATGTGAAAGAGCCGTACACTGCTCATGCAATATTCAACCCAGCCAGACGGATGCCAGACCGGTGTGGGAACAAAAAGCTGAGACAGAACAGATCATGATAGCTGGAGCACCACTTAACATTATTTGCATTCCACTCTGGCTACACTATGCGACTTAAAATAGTCTTCCCCCTTTACTCTTCATGAATAGGCCTAGGTATTTCAAAGACCCATCAGTTGTCCGATGGGACATACACGGAGAACACATGTTACCTGTTACTGTACCTGTGCTGCTGCGGGCGTTCAATGACATACATTGTCACTCGAGAGGTCTATTAGCGCTCTTGGTGATCTTAAAAACTGGCCTCAGTGGTCTTCACTGCTATTTGAGCTGTCGTTTTTACAGAGCACATGGTATTATACATAGCAATGTTAATACATTTTAGGTAACAGATATTTGACAGCCCAGCTCAGCACTTTTTTATAGTTCATGTCATCTGCCTCCTACGTTTAAAAAACAAATATATAATGAGTATATATATATAAATATATAAAAGCTGCACTATGCTTTTGTTGTACTGTAGCCATCACTTAGGTTCAAAATACTGAGATAAATATTATTTTAAATACTGAGCGATACTAGAAGCCATCCACCCACCCTAATCCACAACTCAATCAACCCTTTTAAATACATTTGATTTGCGGAAAAAAAGACAATACAAAAATCCCATTTAGTGTGACGGCTGCAGTGAAAAAGCGAAGGCAGGTCTAACATACAAGTAATTATGATTAAATTTCATGTCTTATATGTCCCGCTTCAGTAAAGGACCTGTCTGAGTGTGCACACACAACCACGCTATAAAATACTGCATTAATTTACGAGAAATCTCACGCTGCCTTGTTTGGCCCTTGCTATTCAGTCGCCACTTTTAAAAACACAAGCGTTTATCCACGCAGTATAGCCAGGGATTAAGGGAATACATATTTGCAGCATGGAAACATCTCTACTTCCTTTGTTCCTCAAGGTTACACAGGCCCATGCACAGCCAAGCAGGACCGGCACACCTGTCGGCCTCAAACCGCCGGCCCCCCGCTGTGCTGTGGACATGCCGACACCGCGAAGGACCCCCTCAGAAGAGGAGACCGTGCCGGCTGCAGGGCAGAAGCCCAGTGCACACCGTCCCATCCAGGAAACAAGGCGGGCCGCGACGGATCATTCCAGAGGATCAAGTGAGCGCAATTCAGTCCTTTTTTCAGACCCTGCAACGTTCCTGGACGAAGGTTTGCGGTATGGGCAGAGCAGCTCAGGGTGTAGTGTGTCCCATGCGATCCGGCGTCCAGACGTGTCTGTAAAAACAGAGGAGGGGGTAGACATACCGGTGGAGAGAAAGGTCGAGGGGCACCAGGCAGGTACATTGCAAGTATGTGAGGAGCGTCGGGCTCTGAGCCAGAGGAACGTCAAGATGGAAGTAGATGTTGCCGTGAAGGAAATGGAACAAGCACAAATAGGAGTCACTCTAGATGAGAGCCAAGAAGAAACTGTTTTCATTACACACGCAGGTGTTTCTCACACTGAAATTAATAATGAACCCGTGTTAATATCCACAGTGGAGAGCCATCCAATAATGCAGCAAACAAACATACCTGTAGTTGACACCAGCAATCAGCACGCTACGATTGAACCCAGGAATATAAATGTCCCAGACACAAACGTATCTGAACAGCAAAGGAACCCCCTTAAAGAAGCCCACAAACCTGGACATAATGTCCTATCAGTTGCTGAAATAATGAGATCTCAGATAAAGGCCCTTGACTCCACACGGTCAAATCCATTGACAGTTGAGTCAAATCCATTGACAGTTGAGTCAAATCCATTGACAGTTGAGTCAAATCTTTTGACAGTTGAGTCAAATCCATTGACAGTTGAGTCAAATCCATTGACAGTTGAGTCAAATCCATTGACAGTTGAGTCAAATTCAGCGACAGTTGAGTCAAATCCATTGATAGTTGAGTCAAATCTATTGACAGTTGAGTCAAATCCATTGACAGTTGAGTCAAATTCAGCGACAGTTGAGTCAAATCCATTGACAGTTGAGTCAAATTCAGCGACAGTTGAGTCCATCGCCTCCACTCCACTTTTTGCTTCGTCAACCGAAAAAGAAGCAGCTACAGAGAAATATCCAGACTTAAGAGAAGACCTTGAAAAGGGACATGATATAGAGAGTGCATTAGCGATTAAAATAGAAGAGAAAATAGAGACGGAGCCACCAGAACAACCACCAAAACCCACTCCCCCTACTGCTGAAGCCTCTTTTAGCATCTCTCCATTCAGAGGAGAAGACGATGTGAAGGTACAGGGTGTGGAGAGGACAACTGAAATAGAACAGAGAGTAGAGGCAAAGCCTGTTTCTACTCCTGAGGTACTAGACACTATGGCAAATCAGTTTGGATTCCAACCTAGAATAAATCCAACAGAGTGTACACCAGAGCAACCCCCGGCAGCCACTGCCCCAACTACTGAAGCTATAACCTCTTTTAGCAGAGGAGAAGACCTCGAGAAGGAACTGAATGTGGAGAGGACAATAGAAATAGAAATGGAACCGAAAATGGACACAGAGTCTGTTTCTATGCCTGAGGTACCAGACACTACGGCGAAACCATTTGAATTCCAACCTAGAATACATCAACAAACAACAACTGAGTGTCCACCAGAGCAGCCCCTGACTCCCACTGCTCCAACCGCTGAAGCTATAATCTCTTTCAGCATCCCTCCCATCTCTGTGAGCGACACAGAGGGCATCGCAGAGACTGGAAACACTGGCATGGAAAATGACAGCATCACGGACACAGGCCATGAATGTGGATCATCTCCTGTTTCATTAGGAGATAGTCCTGCTGCCGCCACGGATGACAATATCACAATAACATGTTGTTCTAATGCTTCTCTGATGGTAGTGGACTACAAAGTCCTCACAGATTCAAACTCATCTGTAATCATGACTCAGGAGCGTAGGAAGTCTCTCTCGAGTGTGGAGACAGGAATTGATTCTGCAGAGTTGTGTTGTACAGAAGACAGTGAGAAAGGTGGTCTTACCTTAGAGCGGCACAGTCCAAAACACTTACATGGTACCGATGAAGGATTTAAACAGATCCCACCTCCAGAAATTAAACTCAACAGTGAAAGTAATTGGAAAAGCACACCTGTACTTTCTACCACATGTGTTGATGCACAGAAGACACCTGAGCTAAATAGAAGCAGGGTAGATACCAAACAAGAGAATACGATTCAGCAGGAGAGGAACCTCTTCATCGCCATCATTGAGCCAACAACGACGGCGATAGCCCCTCCAACGTCTTCATCGAACGGTGAAGCCCCCCTACAGGAGGTGAAGAGCGATGCCCCGGCCGTCCCTTCCGCTACCCCAAAGGAACTGGCCTTGGGAGCGCGGCGCAAAATCTTCACCCCCAAGTCGAAAACGGTGGAGGACAGTCCGACAACCCCAACACCCGTCGATAGCCAACCTCAGAGCGAGGAAGTTCTCCCGAAGCCCAGCAAGGCGCCCCCGGGTCCTGCGACTCTCTCCGTACCCCCAGGCCCGTCTCAACAGTCCCTCTTAGCCGTTGAGCCCAACGGCCAGCGGACTCCGCCAGTGAGGAGGCGGTCTCCGCTGTTGAGCAGGAAGGCGATGGCTCCGGAGATCCCAGCAGCGGGTAAGGAGGCCCTGCAGCAGACCCAGGCCCCCAGGAGCGAGGAGAAGTCTGCAGAGAAGGAAAAGTACGACCCGTTCAAAGGTAAAACGCTTCATTGAAAACATCCTCAAGTCACCTTTCAATTTCATGTGTCATGTTTGATGAGTAGTTGGCATTGTTTGTCCAGGGAAGCATCTCTGATATGAGACCCAGCCATATCCAGTTATCAGTATAATATACATAGCGGTATGCATCCCTAGGGTTTGTAGAGTAGCTACTATTATTATAGTTAAATTATTTCATTTAATTAAATAAGCCAGTGTTAGTGAGTGTAGATTTCTTTGGCCGGGTCTCACTGGAGCCCAGACAACAGGAGCCCCCTGGTTGTTAGTTTTGGCACAGCCACTACCAACGCCGGGATATAGACATGGATAGGATTCACTCTGTCGGTTATAGGAGAGTGGAGAATGTGAAACACAGTAAGGTGCAGATGTAACTCGTCATTGGGGGGGTGGTCTGTCTTCTCCTTCCAGCTCCTCAGGTCATCCGTAAGATTAGAGGTGAGAGCTTCTCCGACGCCTCGGGACACCTGAAGCTGTGGTGCCAGTTCTTCAACGTCCTCAGTGACTCTGCTATCAGCTGGTACAGGGATGATGTGGAGGTAGCCCAGGTGAAACGAAGGTGAGTCCTTCAAAGTGTTTTGTTTATGGAACCATTAGAATTTAAAAAAAATTAACACATTAATTTCTATGAAACTCATTTATGATTGAATTTGGATGTTATGAGATTGGCTAAATGAGGATGAATATTAATTTCTGTTTGTTTCTAGTGCGGGAGATGAGACTCCAGTCAACCTTGCTATCATCCAGGCATCCAAGAAAGACTGTGGGGTTTACGGGTGCAAAATCACTAATGACCATGGCACCGACATGACAGACCTGCTGCTGAGTGTAGAAAGCAAGTATTTCATCAGATACTATTATAGTCATGATTATGATGATGCAACTGTGCAGTATTAATAGCACTTGACAGCTGCAACATGGTTTCAACTGTGTCTTTTTTTATTGCAGTCCTTGGTGGGATGAGGCTGCGTGAGGACCTAGGTGGTAAGATCCATTTAAGCTACTTTTCTGGCGCTTTGTGTCCTGGTAGAGCATGGCATGAACACTGCCAGGTTCAGGGGTTTGATTCCCCACTGTGCCCTAATAATGCATGCACTGCACTCCCAGTATTCTAAAATGCTTTGGAGAAATACGTCCACCAAATGGCTTTTATTTACTTACTCAGATTTGTTAAAACCATTTGAAATAATGTATAACAATGTATACCTACCGTAACGCTGTCCCTGATGAAACTCACATAAAGAGACGCTTCAAAACAAAAAGGTGGAGAAAGGACAAATAGAAGACAGAGTGCAGGTTTCATTCAGACATTACAATGCATCGAGCGTTTCTCTCCATCTGTCACACTCTGACCCTGTGTCCTGTGTCCTGTGTCCTGTGTCCTGTGTTCTGTGTTCTGTGTCCTGTGTCCTGTGTCCTGGGTTCTGTGTTCTGTGTCCTGTGTCCTGTGTCCTGTGTCCTGTGTCCTGTGTCCTGTGTCCTGTGTCCTGTGTTCTGTGTCCTGTGTCCTGTGTTCTGTGTTCTGTGTAGTCGGAGAGGAGATCGAGATGACTCCGCTCGTGTTGAATAAGGGCGTGGCCGACGCCGGCGTCTGGGGCAGCAAGTTCTTTGGGCGTGTCATGGTGCAGGAGTCTCATATCGGAGTGGGCTGTTCCCGCAAAACCTGGAGAGCCAAGGTGGTCTACGGTCTGGAGCCCGTGTTCGAGTCTGGCACCACGTGTGTCATTAAAATGTGCAACCGGATCACCTATGGAGGCAAAGGAGAGGCCCATCTCATAGAGAGGAACGTGGAAATGGAGAGACAGGCAAGCACACAGCAGCAATGAGGATGTGAATTCTCATTGGTGGAGAGGAACACAATGACAATGTGATCTCTGATTGGTGGAGAGGAACACAGTAGCAATGAGAATGTGAATTCTCATTGGTGGAGAGGAACACAATGACAATGTGAATTCTGTGTTTGTTTACCGTATGTTTCATATAGATTAGGAGTCTTAAGGTCAACAATGGAAAATGACGATTTTGACAATTTAATCTTAGTGTTTTACAAAATCGACCAGACCACAGACAAGCCCCTGGTTTAGCATGAAAAGACGTCAACGCAGGTTAAGGAAAGGAAAAGATAACTATAAGGCAGCCAAACTACACACTAATATTAACATCCTCTTACTACAAGTTCAGTATTTGCTCTTACTCCAGTTTCCATTTTATTTAAATTTCACACAACGAACAAAAAAATCCATTAGTAAGGAGAATCTATTAAAATGATTCCAGTATCACTGAGGTAAATGTAACACAAAGATATTCTCACTTACGATATGTTCATCTTCACTGTTTTTCTCTACCATTTTCTCCAAACACAGAAATGTAGAATTCAGAGTCTGGCTCGGGAATACTGCAAGATCTTCTCGGCCGAGTCGAGAGTGATCGAGAACTTTGGGCCGTGTCTCGAGTGAGTCTAGGTCTCGGATCACCTCAGTAATCTACACCATACTGCGTGTTTCCAACCACATCATACCTTCACTCTGTTGTCCCAGGGTTATCCCGGTCTACCTGATGTACCGGCCAGCCAACACGGTTCCCTATGCCACGGTGGAGGCGGACCTGAAGGGGGTCTACCTGAAGTATTGTAAGCTGAGTGCCGGGGTCGGGCTGGTCTCCAGGACTGGGTCTGAGGTGGAGCTGAAGTGCTGTGCTCTGCAGCACTGGATCCACCAGTGGACCAACGGGAACCTGCTGCTCACTCAGCTGGAGGGTAGGACATCAGATCTCCTCATCTTCTCGTGTCCTCAGCTCAGTAGGCAGTAGGACCAGCTGCCACTATTGGGTTGAATGGCTGCAAACCATTCCTCTAGTATTATCATTTCTTGATTATTTTATGCGGGGGTGAAATTGTGCGAAACTTGAAAATATGTTGACTCCTCCTTACGAGGGTTATGTACCATCCAATAACATCCAACCAATTGAACCTATATATGAATATAAATGTATATATATATTTTTGTAATATATTATATTTCATTATTTTGCAGGTGTGGATAATAAACTCACCAATGTTGGAATATCAGTCAAATCAACGGGGTTGGTATCCACGCTGCTCCCCTACAATATACCACACGTTCCTACGACAACCAATACGCTTCATCATGTGATGTCATATTGGTGGTAATGCTGGTAATTCATTGATTTTTTTGTTGCTACTGCAGGTATCAAGGCCTGTCAGCCACTGGGAATCCCGACGTCCTGGAGCAGTTTGTGTCCCAGCACCAGTGTAACTACTACTGTGGCCTGCTGGGCCTGAGGTCCCTGAAGACCACAGACTCTCTGCAGACGCCATCCTCCAAGTCCAGAGGCTCCAAAAGCCCCTTGCTGCAACGCAAGACAGCGGCCGCTGGTGCACACAGCCCTCAGACGGCCAGGAGAGCTGCCGTCAGCCCCCGGGTACCCAGGAAGGCTGACGGTGAACGGGATAAGAGCAGAAGTCCTACGAAACCAAAATAGGTTAATGCTACAAACATAATGAGTTAAGAGCAGCCACATTCATGTCTCTCATCTCTCAGGGAAATCACTGGAGTTCTCAGTGAGAGGATCCTGACATCCTGTCGCTGGTGGTTGTGCAGAATAGAACCAGAACTCCAGCCAGTCGGGTGGTGGATGTGTGGGTGCAGATCCAAGACCTACCGCTAGGGGGGGGGGTGCACCTGCCTCTTGAGCTTTGTCACCCCTTTAGAGAGGAGAGATGGGAATGATTAACTCATTGAGGATGTTTACTAAACCTGTGTACCTTATGGGCACTTAAACGATATTTCACCTTATCACCAGAAAACGACACGAAAATATGGAATTAATGGAATTATTATCCTGATTTCACCAAAGGTCAATAAAAACCTTCTGAGGAAAACATTTGCTTGTAATTCACTTTTATAAAACACCAAGTCACAAAATGTCACAATATTCATTAAAAAGTGATGAGGCCAAAGTATGAATGAAAGTTAAGAAGCTAAGTTAAGACGTGCCGTCTGATTCCATTTCATTCACACGAGAACACAGATCAATGATATTTCACTGCACACAGTTCAGATAGAGAAAATATACTCTCATTTAATAAGGTTGCCAACCCAAGGAGTCTATATTCACTACCTCTGATATACAAATGAATCCAAAATATATGTATTCAGCACATACAATTATGTACACACTTTGCTATGAATCAAGTATTTTAAATTTCCAATATTTGTTTTTATTTATTTATAAATCCCTTGGGTGGAGACCGCTTTCTCTAAAAGGTCAACCGGGCCGACTCGGTTGAA
>OOFB01037851.1:22193-23667 GCA_900323305.1 Trachyrincus murrayi
CAGGTAACAATCGTGTGTGTGTGTGTGTGTGTGTGTGTGTGTGTGTGTGTGTGTGTGTGTGTGTGTGCCTAGATATTATACATATACATGTGTATATATTATATATACATATGTGTATGTATATACATATATATGTACTTTCTTTGGAAGAGTTACTGTTGACCAATGGAGATGTTCACGCCAACATCTCCCATGTGTGTGTATGTGTTTGAATGGGCAACGTCATTGCAACACGAATGCAGCTTATTCACGCATGCTTATTAACGCCCCCCCACATACACACTGATTATTTTACAACCTTGAAGGACTTTAAAATGGCGCTCAGAGCATAACTTGACTGCAATAGGGGGAATCTGTAATGAATGTAATGATGTATTTGAGTGAAACGGGATATTAGCATGGGACCACACGCAGGAGGATTTGATGATGGCATGACTTGATTGGGCTGTGTGATGAAGGGCCCAGGCACGCTAGCCAGCTGTGTTAGCCTGCTGTGTGTTAGCCTGTAGATGTCAGGCTTTCAACGAGGGGGAGTTATTGGTCATCACAAGATGTATTTTCAGCTAAAGAGGAAGTTATTATGATTTAGATTCTATCATTCTGACTTTGTTGAATATGTGAATAGTATGGCTGTCGAAATGAACTAACTAGAGGGAGAGAGGTTCATTTAATTCCATGGTGTAATTCATTCGCTGTCACGCTGCTGTGTCAAGCAGGATTTCACACAATCTAAAAGCTACCAAACAATGGAGGACAATTGGACTTGTTTCATATTTAGTATTTCATCCAGAAAGGAAATCTGAGAATGTTGTGACTATGTATGAAATATGTATATTATATAAAGTGAACCCAAAATCAGCAGCAAGGGGACTTTAATATTCACTTTAATCTTTTTTTTAAAAATACAATTCCATGTGCACACAGTCAAGTCACAACCAGGAGCCTGATTTGAAGAATTATTCTTAAGGATAAACTACGATGTGGCCGTTGTGTTTCAGAAGGTCTTCCCCTGCTCTGTCTCCCTCTGCTGTTGACATCAGTCCGAATTAGGTTTAGTATAACGTGAAGAGCACTGATCTGTTTCATAATGAAGACCACACTCGCCTGGTGTGACGCATTTCAAAGTAAAAGCGGATTTCCGGGTGGAACTAAACACAGCAGGAATTGGGGAGGCATACAGTGCATTCACAAAGTATTCAGACCCCTTCACTTTATTTTTGACACTTATTTTCTTATGTTACATTATTAGAAAATGTCTTTTAAATTTGTGCCATGTCCCATTATGACCAAGCAATACAATGAATTGGCAATACAATGAATTGGCAATACATTTAGCCTAAAACAGCAATCCCTTTTATTGTGTGTGTGTGTGTGTGTGTGTGTGTGTGTGTGTGTGTGTGTGTGTGTGTGTGTGTGTGTGTGTGTGTGTGTGTGTGTGTGTGTGTGTGTGTGTGTGTGTGTGTGTGTGTGTGTG
>OOFB01037854.1:13981-26910 GCA_900323305.1 Trachyrincus murrayi
GTGTATCGTAAGGGACATGCTTCCGTGTGGAGGCTTAATTATATATTAACTGTAGCATTGCCTCTTCTCCTAACTGTACCAGGGAATTTAATTGCTGTAATGAGGTTATTGATTACCAGAGAGGCTTTTTTTAATGTGTGTGTGTGTGTGTGTGTGTGTGTGTGTGTGTGTGTGTGTGTGTGTGTGTGTGTGTGTGTGTGTGTGCGTGCGTGCGTGCGTGCGCTCGCGGGGTGCAAGGCCTACTATACAGAGGGCAGTTCTTTTTTTCATGGTCAACATTCAACACATGTTAAAGGTGTAGTATTATTGCAAGATCTTTTCCTTGTTGGCGTTGAGAGCAGAATGATTGTTTTAAGAGTGGTGTGGGTGAGGGTCTTTGCTGGGTTCACGGTTGAGCCTGTAGTGACCCCTGCTCCAGAACCAAGCACTGAGTGCAGCAGAAGGGGAAAAAGTGACGTCAAGCAGCCTCTGAGGACCTAAAGGGCCCACGGTAGATCACATGTTGCGTGTCTGGTTGGTGGTTAGTCATTGTGCTGACCGTGAAGAGTCAGGACATTCTCTGTGGCTTCGTGCTATACTCTCAAACTGTCAGGTTCCAAAGTTGCATTAGCTTCCTTTCTTACTATTCAGAACAGGACCTGTTTGCACTCTTTTGTTTTCTTTTTTTTCGTTCCTTTTATTACTCATGTAATTAATGGCTTGAGCGACTTAAGGAATTGGTCTCCTCCTGTTACAGCTTTGAAGTTAATAAAGGGATTTCAGGTGACACCTATTGCTAACTGAGGTTTGGCTCGCACGGAAGATAAACATCCTGGTAGCGTTTCCCTTGTGTACCCTCTTGGTGTGCTGTGCTGTGGTACTGGTGTGTGTGTGTGCTAGCTAACTGAACAATGGTCATTGAGTGAAATATAGTGTAGCCGTCTGCCTCTCATAGCATGCTCATGGTGTAAACAGAGTTGGAAAAGTTGGAAAAGGTCAAGCCTAAGGTGGAGAAAGTGACACCTTGGGAATATGACAACACGTCTGAATCAAATTGGCATTCTAAATCCAATTAATCATTGGTTAAATTAATAATTTAACACTAATTACCACTAATTGTCAGTTTTTGGGTGGTGTGTTTCGGTTAATATAAAGTGGCTGAATAATTCAGAGTTGATGGAAACGACCTAGAAAATAATTAATTGTAATCAAATTGGGTTGAAAATATTTGTGTGTGTGTATGACCTCTCTGCTTCATATATAATAACCACATACCCCCACTTGTAGGAAAGTTTATCTGATTGGATTCATCAAAGTGCAGCAGTACAGAGTTGGAAAGTTAAGTGATGGTTTCTAGCTTTCTCCTTTTTCCAGTTTTCTCTATAAAACATTGATTCATTAAGAGAGTTGCCTAGATCCAGTCTCATGGCTAAAGCGGTAGCGGCATGGGCTAAACAATTGATTGCTCTTGTATTTCCACAACGATAACTGTTCAGTGTTAAATAATAATTCAGTGTTAAAATGTGTCTTGTGTTGTCTGCCCACCTGTATCTTAGCAAGGCATACATGGTATGTACACTTGTAGCATAGCACTATTGTAGGGCATTTGTTCAACAGTACCTGTGTAAATATACAGTATATATTTACACACACACACATATATATGTGCACTTTCAAAAATATAGAAGATACACAACTTTGCCAAAACCACAGTGTGTGTTGATTTACTAGAAACTAGCATGAAAGCAATTAGATGGGATAAAAGTCAAAATGGGAGACGGAGCTGTGCCAAAAACAGTAGGGTCAAATTCCCATCGGGAGACGGGAGGCAAAACCCACAAATCCCTGGAGGGAACTGCCCAGACACTAATTTAAAACATGCACTTGTGTGTGTGTGTGTGTGTGTGTGTGTGTGTGTGTGTGTGTGTGTGTGTGTGTGTGTGTGTGTGTGTGTGTGTGTGTGTGTGTGTGTGTGTGTGTGTGTGTGTGTGTGTGTGTGTGTGTGTGTGTGTGTGTGTGTGTGAGTGTGAGTGAGGGAGTGTGTGTGTGTGTGTGTGTGTGTGTGTGTGTGTGTGTGTGTGTGTGTGTGACTTGTTCAGCAGTGTGTATGTGTGTGTGTGTGTGTGTGTGTGTGTGTGTGTGTGTGTGTTTATGATTATGTGCAGGGAAATCATATTACGGTAGTAAGTATAGAAGTATGTGCAGTCAGGAACGCACCCCATGCCTAGACCATAGAGGAAACGGCTTTTTGTCCCCGAGTAAAATAGCCAATGAAAGGACCCTGTTTGTGGTTCGTTATTAATAATAGACGTAGTGTTCTTAATAGTAGTGTGGTTCGACAATGTTTTGGAGAACACTTTCCTCTGAATGGGAGACGTTTTGTGCAGCCACAATGGCCTTGTCGAGCAAAATAAGCATGCTTTCAAGTGCGCTGGTGGACGAATGGTGAAATAGTGCCGTGGCTGTCCCACACTGTCCCACAATCCTACCCTCGCATGTGTCGCGGGGTTTGATAGGCTGGCGGAGGAGAGGGGAGCTGCAGCCCAGTCCAGCAGCACGGTCGGCAGGAACAGGAGCTCACCTCGAGTTGCAACTCTCGCTTTGATCTGAAGGAACGAGGCCGACCTTAACTGGTAAAAAAAACAACAACAACAACAAACAACAACTGCTCTTTTGTCAGCCTTTTCACAGTATTGTAGTTATTTAACAGGAGTAACTGCGCGGTGCAGCCCGCAGTTTAAACCGAACGGGGTATTTTCTCGCATGTCATCGTGGACTCGTCTTGACATCCGACGACGGATACTTGGTGTTAAAAACCCGCGTCTTATTTAAGCCATTCGAGCCATGCGGAAAAATCCAACGTGATTTAATTGTCCTGACATAGTGGTCGTAGCCCTTCGCTGCTGCTGCTGCTGCTGCAGGTCTGCGATGTTTCCATCGGTGCGTAACATAACTCTGTATTGTTGTTGCTGAATACGCAGCCTGCATTCGAGATTTTCCCAGTGAAACTTGGTTCGCGTGTCGTGCGAGCAAAACCTTTCAAACCATTCAATATGTATAGTTGTGCGGGTTATTCTCGAAATGGTACAAACGTTGTCCCATATACGTCGTAAACCGTGTCAAATCAATGGATTGCACCGCGTCCTATGGCGGCAACACGCAACGTCTGTCTCCTAACGAATGTGCTTTCGGAATTCGTGCCGTTTGATCTTACATGATTTTAATACGACGTATTTCGGTGTTTTTGATCTGCAGTGCGGTGGGCGTGGTTAGGGGGACAGGGATACTGTGTGTTTTTCCGCCTGCCGTGATCTGTATCCTCCTTTAGCAGCATCACATCCTTAGCTACGGAAGGCTATGACCAATGTCGAACTGTTTAGTTGAGACGCGTGGAAACCAGCCCTTTTGACCAGAATTGTAAATGCGTCTACACCGTCTGCAACACTAGGTATGTTGTTGCTCAGCGCGGGTTTAATTGGTGCATTTGGGTCACTGTGAATTTTAATCTTTTTTTTTCTTTTTTTTAAGGATGAGAATATCTTTTCTCTAAGTGGAAACGTCTCTTGACCTACGATAGTTTCATGTCCACCATGGCATTAGTCACATCAGATTTATTGATTATCCAGAGCTCATAAAATGGCTAATTCCATCTGTAGCGCATTATGTGTAGGCGTCTCTGCTCCTGCACAGGCTGGCATCAGCAGCCTATTTGATTAACTGTGATGTTTTTTTGTTCCTTCTCATGGCTGTTTGAGAAAAGAACCAAGCTATGTGATCATCACTTTAGTGACCAGGCAGTTTTTGTTTTCATTTGTCTGGGGTGATGCTAGCCCACACCTCCTCCAGCTGCTGGGTTTTTAAAGCCACAGTGGTCTTGTCCCACACTGAAATGTGCGCCATCACAGTCCACAGAAATCCAACGCACACAGAGCCTGAATTTTGCTTCATATGTACAGCGTGACCCCAAAAAAAAATCATAGAAGAAATCAAAGAATCATATTGTTTCTAACGGAGCGAAGCGGAGTGCAGATAGCAGGGTTGCATTATTTTCGCTCGCTTCGTATAGGACTCAAGTCTATTTGGGACACAAAATTAAAAAAACATTATTTAGCATCTGCCCCGACACGGCCATGTGCTTTGGGCTTTAGATGACTGGCTTTTTAAGTGACCACGATGTTGACTCTCCATGTTTGCTCAGGGGCGTCTCATCTGTCTTTTTCCATCCTAAAAAGTCAAACCTTTCTTTACTGTGGATTTAGTTTGTTCTAAAAGTTGGACCACCATCATAATACTATCTTGTAGGTGAGTGCTGCTCTTGGGCTTGTCTATTGTCTCTCTTTCTCTCCTACTGTCTCCCTCTCCTACTGTCTCTCTCTCTTACTGTCTCTCTCGCTCTTCTACTGTCTCTCCCTTACGCTCTCTCTCTCCTACTGTCTCCCTCTCTTACTGTCTCTCTCTCGCCTACTGTCTCTCTCCCTCAGCAGATGCCTCTGAGTGGCCAACGGTATCTCGTTACGGTAGCGTAGCTGTGTGTGTCTGTGTTTGTGTGTGTGACAGCTGTCAGCCGTGGAGAGGTGTGTGTGTGTGTGTGTGTGTATGTGTGTGTGTGTGTGTGTGTGTGTGTGTGTGTGTGTGTGTGTGTGTAGGGTGGTGGTCCTATATACAGTAGCCTCACTCAGTACGGGCCTGATCTTGTCTAGAATTGGCAGGCAATCACCTTCATGTAACCTCTGCGAGTCGAAGCATTTGCGTGTGGGGGGCCCAGCTGTGGTTCATTCAAGCTAATGGCGCTGGACGCAGATGGCGGCTCATCCATTGTGTGGTAGTGTGTGCCTGGTCCAACAGCCATTTGCACAGGGCCCGGTCCCAACGGTGTGCATTACAATCACAAATGGGCCGCCGAATGAACACGGTGGAGGACACTGCCCAAGTTGGGTCCATTTTTTCTTTTTTGCATTAAACATCAAGCTTAAATTTCTAGCTACCGAGAGGTACATACACCACTCTAGATGGGATTACCGCCACAGTGCTGGTTCTGCCCTTCGTCGTCTCTGAATCGGCCATGTTCGTCTATCTTGGATTGATATGCGCTTTAATTGCAGTGTGGTATGTTCGATTTATGCCATAGGCTGGGCGGTGCGGTGGGGGTTATACTGGTTGTTTCCAGAGGAAGAAATGGGGTGTGGATAGCTTGGCTCCACCCAAGTCAAAGGTGGAAGCACTCTCATTATTAAGTTGATCTCAGAGCGTGTCTGCGGGGGCAACTTGTGCACATTTAATTTGGCCGACGTCATCGAGTGTCGCTTTCTGCTAAAAATTGGGGAATTTAATCTACTAATTTTGACTAACCAGACTCAACTAATTGAATGATCACGTTAGAGCAAAGTGCTCCTAGGGAAGGCAAATGGAATTAAAATGCTAAAAGCGACGGCAGGAGGACCTTTTCATGTACAGACGCTGGATGGACCAAAACTAGTTGAATCTGGATCCACAGTTAATTTTTTTCCTTCCCCCTTTCCCCCCCCCCCATGGCCTTTTTCAATTTTCTGTGTACAAAATTGTGAATGCATAATGTATGTGTCAGGCTCATGCATAGTACTGCCACCCAGCACCCTAAATAGCAAGGCTGCTGCTCTGTGGTCCGTTGTGTTGGCCCTGTGAGGAGGGCTTGTCACCACTGACTGAGCGGCCATTCTTTCCCTCATTTCTATGGTGCTACGATGTTCCTGCCGTCCATCCATTGGCCTTGCTCCACAGCGCCTCTTTTTTTTTTCCATAGAAGGTGAAGGAAAACGATGCTAGGGTATCGTTACACCGCCCTCTCCTCTGTCCGCCCGTAAGACAAAGGGAGAAGTGCTGAGAAATGACGATGCAGATTTATGTAGGGATGCTGAGGGGCCTTATACACAAAATCTCAACAAAAGAAAAAGTGTTCAGGGAGAAAAATCGTTCTCCCTGAGGTTCAGGGTAATCTCTTGTCCAGAAATAGTCACGCTAAACCTGTTTAAACAGAAAGCCTGGGCTATTGAGGCGGTTCAGTTTGAGTCAATTTACCCAGGCCGCTCGGAAATTGCTTTATTTTCAATTTTCTTGGAAAATGTGTTTGTTGACGGGGGCCCGGGGTCAGAATTTGTGCTATGTGACTTAGCGGCCTTGTTCACATTAGTGCTGGTGCAGCGTTAACCCTATAATATAAGTGTTTGTAATCTATACAGCCCTTTTTATAGTGGCTGACAACGCAGTACAGCTCAAACATCTAAGGGGAGTTTGATCGGCATGCGCCTACTCCGTGACCAGCCCAGTTTCCTGTTACCATGCAGTACCACAAGAACAGCGTCGTGGCATGGCACTTTGGCCGCCATATTGGATCGTGATGTTACAAAATCAAGTTCGTTTTTTTGTGTTTCTTCTCATACGTTTCGGTATTCTGCTCTATAATCCTTTTTCCATGAAGGTCCGCACGACGTGTGAAGAATCATTGTTTTAATTAATTCATTTTGTCTTCAGATATCCTCGTAATGTAATTGTCTTTAGCGTGAGACTACAACAAACAAATGAGCCTGCACCCGTGCAAGTGAAGTGCCGGCTAATTAGCGCAGTGCCTGTGTGGAAGTAACGAGCGCTGCTCCTGAGAGTGGCCCCCGGCTATCGCTATTCCCAGTATGTCTGCCAGTTATGCCTACAACACGGTAACCCCGGCTGAGTCCAGGGACTCAGTTTGATCCCATACCACCTCCAGAGAGTGGTAGGTAATGGGCTCGGGGTCTATTTTGGTGTCTTGCTTTTTATCTAATGTACTAACGCTTGAGGAGTTGTTGTATTGAGACTGTATCCTCTACATTAGTGAAGCATAAGGGCAGCAGGCTAAAGCCAAGCATGTGTTTATGTTATAGACCCATATGGGCCCTCTTTCATGTTATGTTATGTGTGAGACCATGTGTGCCAGAGGTGTTGTGTCTTGTATTAATATAAGACCCTATAGACAAGTAGTGAAATAACCTCACTTTGGTTTAATGCCGGAGCTCTCTGAGATGCGCTGTTCCACTCATTTTGAATGTTGTATAAACCAGAATATCATATCTGTTGCATTGGTAGACTATAGTGGTAAGGTTGGCTAGCTAATGGTGAATATGTAACTTGTGTGCTAGTGTTCTGTGCTTACAGGGAAGGTATATTTGCGCACTTGTAGCTAGAGGCGCTACACTCGTGACTCTTATCCAGTAGCAGATATTAAAGCGGTGAGCCACACCTGTGTTTACCTTGCAATGACATCGAGAGTTGTCCATGACAAAACAAGTCTGCCCCCCCCCCTCCCCCTGCTGAACACTACAGCAAGCCCAGGGTAAGATCCTGAAAGCTGCTTTCCCTGGCCATGCTTCGGATAGCCAGCACTAGATTCTTTACATCATCCCCGTTCTCAGAGTAAATACACACCTATAAATAGAGCTCCAGCAGAAGGGGAGGAGCCAGGAACAGAATGCCAGGCATCCATACTACAAACCTCAGACTTCCAGCTGAGGCCCGCTGGACCGCAGTGGCACGCCCTAGAAAGCAGGCTCTGCATGTGGTTAGTACAACGAGGTGGGCCTACCCAGTGCCTGTCCTCACTGCATTTTATTTTTTAGGGGGGGGTGCAAAATGGACAATTTGACGTTTCCTTTCCACCTAGTCTCATCTCAGTCCCTCAGGGGTACGTGGCTATGTGCTCATGGAGGTCATGTGATGCCAGAAGGGCAGCGGCATGGTTCGGATGTTTGGGATCGCTGCACACAGATCTGGAATGGAGCGGTCACATGGCTGCCGAATATTGTTTTCACACACGGATGGACTTGGATTGCATGTGTTGCTTTCTGCCTCTCTAATGAATCCAACACATTGCAGCGTTGCACTGGTCTCTACTTACGGCTGAATGATGACACTGCCACGACTGCTATTACTAATTTGTTGTTTATTTTTGCAATGATGTAAGTGCATTCTGTGACACGGAGGTTTTTCTTGTTCTTGAGATGATGGGATGTGAAATGAGCAGTGGATATAGGGTTGGGCAACATCCATTTTTTAAAAACTGTTAAAATCTCTCCCCAAAACATTGCGGTTTACGGTTCAACCGTCCAAAAAAAAGCCACTTGTATAATTAAGCGAGAACGTCTGTTTCCAATGTGCCATGAGCTGCTATGCTCTCTTCTGCCACAGGGTGGAAGCAATCGTCTGCAAATCACTTTTTTCCCCATTCTTGTTTAATACATAATAAACCCATTAACTAATCCAGTATAAGGCTACTAGGCATGTTTGAGTAATAGACTAGCGATGAATTATGACCTTCATAAGCGTGCTATTCATAACTTTGTGTTAGTAGGCTAGGCTAGGCCTATAAGCCGAAAGGAATTATTAAATCAGCACTATATCTGGCTATCTATCGGTTGTCTCAAACGGGGTGATTTTGACAAGCGGTTTCACCTGGAGATGGAGCGACATTGCCAGCCAGCTTGAGAAAAGCAATAGCATCGTATTACTCCATATTCATATATTTTCTCCATATTCTGCATGTATGCCGATATCGTTTGAGACATAATTTTACCTTATTCATTCACGGTCATTTTAACTGCTTTTTAAGGTCGTGGAGTAAGAAAGAAATCTACCTGGACTCGTACCTCGCTTTAGTCAATATTCATATAGCCTAGCTTTGCACACATATGGACAATAAGCCATAAAGGAAGGGTTAAGGCAGAACCTCTCGATCTGGCATTCAATTGAGGATTTAAAGTCAACAAATCGAATTCAATGTATGCTAAAGGTCATTCATTTTCTGCCTTTATTCTCCGACACACGCTCACTCGCGATGATAGCGCTAGCTGCCATTTTAGCGCCTTCACTGTGTAGGCTCGTGCCTCGTGATAAAGCACATCCCACTGATTGACGTCAGATCAAATTCTCTCGCCTCAAATGACAGCAGTGGACAGTAAGCACGACCCCCAGATCAGTGGCAGTTGAGAGAAATTAGAATAAGTGGAAAAAAATGGAACGGGAGACATATTTTGAGACGGTATTTATATGGACACCGTCATAATTTTATACAACCATGATATACCGTTCTATTGGAAAATTGCCCAACCCTAAGTAGATATGACCCAAGTGTTGGCTTTCGTCATCTTTGTTAATTTCTGCTTCTTATCTTTATGGGCTGACAGAAATACGACCCATGTTATGTCACAATTGTTTGGCAATTGAATACAGGAACATTAAAAAAGAAAAAAAGGAAATCTTTTGAAAACCAGACCGCTGACTCATCTAACGCTGTTCCGCTTGTCTTGCTCTCCTTTTCGCCTCCCCCCCCTCCCCTCCTCAGTGTGATTGGCCATGACGACTGAATCAGGCGCCGACTCGGAGCCTAAGACGCAGCAGGAGAAGAGCAAGGAGACGGAGAAGAGCAAGGAGACGGAGAAGGGAAAGAGCAAGGAGAAGGGGAAGAAGACCACGCCGCAGCACGCTCCGTCAGCAGCCGCCAGCGCAGAGGAACCAGCCTCCCCCCAGGTCCAGCTCCCCGTCGCCGCAGGCCACAGCACCCCTGCCAGGAAGGAACAGGTCAGCCTCCACACCGACCCACAGCCGAGGCCGCACTGCTCCGAGACAGGGGGTGTTAACAGGTTAAAGGCCAAGGTTTCCCGGGCCAGTCATTGGTTCCATTCAGTATCTTTTCTCGGGGTGTGTTCGCCTCGTCACGCGGGAGTGGTTAGAGATTGTATCTGCACCCGGTTGCTTGTTATCTGCTTGTACTGTGTGGCTCACGATCTGATGTATATCACTGCTACAGTTCCTCAATTTATCAACAACATGGCTAGGCTACAGGCGTATGCATTCAACATGATGGGAGGATGTGGAGGCGGGTGTGCCTTTCTATAGCCTCCAGCTCTTGCTGGGTCCCTTTTGTGGGTTTGAGTGCAGTCCACAGATTAGTGGCTTTATTAATCACATGGCTGTGGCTGCTGTAGTGGAACAGAATAGTGGCCCAGCGGGAGCTGTGTTTGCCATTGTTGCTGCCTGCTGATGTGGAGGAGAAATTGTGTGTGTGTGTGTGTGTGTGTGTGTGTGTGTGTGTGTGTGTGTGTGTGTGTGTGTGTGTGTGTGTGTGTGTGTGTGTGTGTGTGTGTGTGTGTGTGTGTGTGTGTGTGTGTGTGTGTGTGTGTGTGTGTGTGTGTGTGTGTGTGTGTGTCCTCTCTTAGAGGGTTTTTAAAATCATATCTGCTCAAATATAGGCTATTCCATAGGAAATGTTGACTTATGTAGGTCTCTAATTTAGACATCACCAATCTGTATATAATTTGTGGTATTATACTGAGACGATCTTTGCTAAGGAATAGTGGAGCATAAGCAGACGTGGAGAGTGTGAACGAGAAAGACTAAGAAACAAAGGGAATGTGAATCTTGATGAGGAAGGGAAACAGGCCGTGAGATGATGATGAGTCAGAGTGGGAAGTAGAAATGAGGACAGGATTAAGGAAGATTCGTTCTATGCCTAACAGTATTGTTCCAGGTTCAGATTATGTTCTGGCTAGTTAGCCAATGTTTTGTTTGGTATTTTAGAAGGCTAACTGACTAGGATACCAGCTGAATGTCCAATATGGTTTTTTTTTACTGCCAGATTACATCTCCAGTCCTCTGTCTACCTTTTATTGCCCTCGCTCTACCGTTCTCTCTAGATAAAGTGATGTGTGTAGACCTATAAATGTTTTTGCCTGGATGGGTAGAAACGAGGTATAACATTCTGGAAGGGCAATGTCTGGTTCCTCTGGGACATCATGACCTTTTAACCAATGTGGCATTAAGAAAAGTGTTTTTCAGCCTGGTGGACAATTAGAATTTCTCTCTGAAGACAAAATGGTGGCACACCACTAGCTGTGGTGACACCACTAGCACCTGGTTCTCTGGCTAACGTGCAGTCTTCCACTTGGCGGCTTTACGAAAGACAACTCTATTGAGTTGGGGCTATTTTGGAGACGGTGGGGGGGGCTGTTTTGGGGATGGTGCTTCGGTGTCATTGACCCGGGGTTGAACAGAGTAAATGCTTGGATTATTACAGAGTCGATTGTTTCACTTCTCGCAATAAATCTCTCAAATACATTGGCGCAGAGAACACTGACATCATACAAAGTAGGTAGGACGTGACGGGTAGGACAACGAACCGTCTTGCTTATCGACGGAGGTTCCTGTGGTCAGTGTTGAGCCTGAATGTGACGTTGTGTTCCTGGGCTCTTGTCTCAGGATCTGCACGAAGAGGACCAGGCGTCCAACAGGTCGTCCACCAGCCACCTGTCCAGGTCTCCTCTGAGGGGAGCCAAGAAGCTCAAGAACATGCAGTGCAAGGTCACCCTGTTGGATGGCTCCGACTACACCATCATTCTGGAGGTGAGTAGACACTCACACTCACTCCACCTGTATCAGTTATATAGAATTCAAATGATGTCGACCTGCAGCTGTGCATTTCATCAACATGTCCTTGGACATGGCACTGCCAACCTGAATAATCTGTATTAATAATATTGGAACAGCTTCTCCGCCTGATGCTTTGGGTTAGGGGATTGGAAGTAGAAGTTTATGCTCGACACTATGGATGCACCCATCAGGGTTTTTAGGCCGATACCGAACACCGATTTTATTTATTTTTTTAAATAGGCTAGAATTGTCCACACAGACCCTATTTACAACCGAGTACTATATTATGGAAGATAATGAAGATCATTTTATAATAATATAATCAATTATTTAAAATGATTTTCTAATTGTTTAGCCTAAGCTTTTCATATAATTTTCATTGGCTTCTGAGGAACAAAACATTACATACATAGAACATTAAGAGATGTATTAAAGGAGGACGTCAGGATTTTTCAGGATCTTTCAGGATCTGCCCTCTAGTTACAAGTGGGAGTGTCCACCCAGATGTATGATGGATAGATAAGCCTACCAGTTGGTACAGTCCAATGGGTAGTGGATCTAGTCATCATACATCTGGTGGGTCCCACTTGTGATGTCACCAGAGGGTAGATTTTGAAATGGCTTGTAATGGCTAATCACGCTCACACTGGTAAAATAGGGTGTGTGTGTGTGTGTGTGTGTGTGTGTGTGTGTGTGTGTGTGTGTGTGTGTGTGTGTGTGTGTGTGTGTGTGTGTGTGTGTGTGTGTGTGGCGTGTGTAACACACTGCAGCAGAAATGAACAGCGGTTGAACGCTACCCGTAGCATCTCTCATCCTGGCTCACCACTGTAGATAAGACTGGTCTCTTCCTCTGCCGGTCTACCTTGGTTGAAGTAACGCAATCATGAGAAAAACCTGCTCCTAGTTGAGGACAGCCCTTTCCATTAGTGCTCCTGTGAGTTCTTCTAATGTGTCTCTGCGTGACGCTCCCAGTGTAGAAGTGTATCAAACGGCAGCGGATGGTCTCCACAGAGCGTCGTCAGGTGATGTAATGAAAAGCAGATGCTGTTGCATCCCTGCTGTTGGTATTAGCAACGCTGAGCAGTGATGGCGGACGTCACGGCTGAGCAAACTACTCCGTTTACAGTTAATGACCAGGCGGAAAGATTCACCTCAAATCCAAGATGGCCTCCTTTTAAACCACATCATTCCTATGCATGTCATTTACCAACATTGGGCTATTCAGCGCAAAGACAGTCCTGAATTCATCAATGCTTTTGGTGGGTCTTGTCAAAGGCCAATTTCACCTGATATCCTGAACATTTTTTTTCACTTGAAAAACTGGAGAAATAATGTGGTTTGTCAGGGTAGATATATTCCTAATAGAACAAGGAAACTCTTCTACCTCAAAAGTGTCACCGCAATGGTGTTGTTATTATAACACACACACACACACACACACACACACACACACACCTGGGTTGGGTATGTACCCCTAACACACACAATTCACCATCACAAAATCTGTTGTGACATCACAG
>OOFB01037855.1:16558-28784 GCA_900323305.1 Trachyrincus murrayi
CCCCCTCTCTCTCAGATCGTCCGGGCCGACCTGAAGGAGCTCAGGGACCTGCCCCTGGACGGCGCCCCCTATGGCTACACGCCGTTCTGCGACAGCCGCAAGGAGATGGACGGCTACCGCTTCTGGAAGAGTGGCTACTGGGCGTCGCACCTGGGCCACCGGAAGTACCACATCAGGTAGCTCTCACTGCTATAGTATGGTAGCTCTCTCACTTCTATAGCATCGTAGCTCTTCTTCTATAGCATGGTAGCTCTCTCCTGCTATAGCATGGTAGCTCTTCTCTGTATATGGTAGCTCTTCTTGTATAGCATGGTAGCTCTTCTTGTATAGCATGGTAGCTCTTCTTCTATAGCATGGTAGCTCTTCTTCTATAGCATGGTAGCTCTCTCACTTCTATAGCATCGTAGCTCTTCTTCTATAGCATGGTAGCTCTCTCACTTCTATAGCATGGTAGCTCTTCGTCTATAGCATGGTAGCTCTCTCACTACTATGGCATGGTAGCTCTTCTTCTATAGCATGGTAGCTCTTCTTCTATAGCATGGTAGTTCTTCTTCTATGGCATGGTAGCTTTTCTTCTATAGCATGGTAGCTCTCTCATTTCTATAGCATGGTAGCTCTTCTTGTATAGCATGGTAGCTCTTCTTGTATAGCATGGTAGCTCTTCTTGTATAGCATGGTAGCTCTTCTTGTATAGCATGGTAGCTCTTCTTGTATAGCATGGTAGCTCTTCTTGTATAACATGGTAGCTCTTCTTGTATAGCATGGTAGCTCTTCTCAGATGTTAAAAAAGGGAACATATCTTGTTTCCCTAAGCACCCACTGTGGTTATTTCTGACATATACAGAGGTAATAATTTTCTCCTCAAGGTGGTTGGCAGCATAAATCCATCTTTTTTTTTTTTTTCTTCAAAATATTACACCCCAAACATCTCTCTCTTCTGACAAGCGAGAGATTTCCTTAAAGGTCTTTCCTGTTTTTCATTTATCGTCACGAGGCTCTTTATTTGTGTTTTTTATTTATTTAATTTTTTGGGGAGGAACTCAAGGAACTCTAAATAAAGACGTCTAGACGGGAAGTCGACTTCAGCACCGGTGGAAGCTGCTCGCAGGCGTCTCCATTTATGTGACACCATCGCGAAAAATATTAAATATAGACCTTTCACTCCCACCTCCTTTAAGTCACACGTCTTTTAGTTTCTGGGTGCCGTGGAAATGTACCCCGAGGAATCATTCATCCCGCTCGGTGACACTTCCTGTGTGCTACATCTTTTTAAAGCCTCATACATGACGGAGAGGATAGAAAATAAAAATCAACAACATGGAACACCATTGTATTTTCATCGCCCTGATTTTTTTTTTAGTTTTGGTTACCCTACCTGCTGTTTAAACAGGCGGCCATATTGCAAAATACAAGTCCTATAGAGAGAGAGCCATAGGATGCAGGGATACGAGTCAGATTTTGGGTTTGGTTTTGTTGTTGCTGGGAATGGTTTAATCAGCTGGCAGAGAAGAGGAGGATGAGAGGAGGAGTAGAAAGGATGGAGATCAAGGCACACCACTGGGCTGGTTGGGGGGGGGAGGGGGGGGGGGGGGGGGGGGGGGTGGAGAGGTTTTCACCACAAAAGAAATGTTCTCCTACCGCCTTTGTTTGTTGGACCTCAGTGTTTTCCACTAAGCAACCAATACACGTCGATTTTAGTTGTCTGGAAGTCTCGATGATGTTGGACATACACGGCACTGACAGAGCATAGATAGAATAATTGCTACGGCTGCACCCAGTTTTAAAGTTTTAAGTTTGAGTATAAGTTTTAAATGTGTTAGGTTTGATCATCTCTGGTGAGATGTCTTAAAACAGGCTCTGTCTGAGTTGTCTTCATTTCACTGCTTCAATGTTAAGGAATATGTCTACTATTACTACTGTGCAGAAACAGCCACATTAGTCCTGATTACCCAACGCCTCGCGAGTCATCGGCAAGGTGAACGCTGCACGGGCAAGAAAAGAAAACCACTTCTTCGTTAAGAAATATACCAAAAATATGATAACCATCGTATTATCTTAGTTTAATGTCGTTTCAATGTATTCTAGACCAATTCTTTATAACAAGCATAACCAAAAATCTCTAGTATGCTCATTAATTTTTATCGCTAGTATGCCGGGTACATTTCTCCAATTTGCTGCTGACAACCCAAAAGGACGCAAGAGAAACCACCACGGCTGAAGACGCCATGTTAGATTCAAAATGTCCGAGTGGCGAGTCGAAGAAGAACTAGGATTGGGCCTCTGTCTCTCTCACCCACTCTCACCCCCCCCCTCTCTCTGTCTCTCTCTCTCTCTCTCTAGTGCCCTGTACGTCGTGGATCTGAAGAAGTTCCGGAAGATTGCGGCTGGGGACCGACTCCGAGGCCAGTACCAGGCCCTCAGCCAGGACCCCAACAGCCTGTCTAACCTGGACCAGGTGACCCCAGAACCTGCGGTCCACTCAGCTGCTCTGAGCCAGCGCTCAAGTGCAGCAATTAGACTTAATGAATATGACTCCGTGTCAACACTGCAGGTTTTAACTCTCTCTCTCTGTCTCTCTCTCTCTCTCTCTCTCTCTCTAGGATCTCCCCAACAACATGATCCATCAGGTGGCCATCAAGTCCCTCCCCCAGGAGTGGCTGTGGTGTGAGACGTGGTGTGACGACACCTCCAAAAGCAGCGCCAAGACCATAGACCTGGTAGGGGCCGCCGCGGCTAGGCTAACGCCAAGACCATAGACCTGTTAGGGGCTGCCGCGGTTAGGCTAACACCGAGACCATAGACCCGGTAGGGGCTGCCGCGGATAGGCTAGCGCCCGCGTCCGACACTAACACACTAAGGAACGAGGGAGGGAGGGAGGGAGGGAGGGGGCAACCAATAGGCGAAGATATGAAACTGGCACTCAAGGCTAAATGGCTAGTTGATTTTTTTTCTCATATTTAATTTTTTGCACTCAATGCTCAAGGATGTTTTTAATTTCCCCAGTCCTTCGAATGTCTTCATGAGGTTAGCGCCATTACGCTCAATTTGGGATTGAAGCTCGGTGAAAGGGTGGAGGGTGGAGGGTAATGGCCCAGCGCTAGCACACTCAAGCGTTGTTAAGCAGACGCGTACCAGCAGACACTTCCATATTGATAATGACTCCCAGTCGGGAGAAGACGACGGACGGATCCTCGAGTCTCTTTAAAACAACAAACTTTCGTCTCTCTCGGCCGAGTGAAACGGCCCCCGTTCTCCCCCCTCGCATAAGTGACACCGCTTAGCAGTTTAGACACACGAGACACCGTCCTAATGTCCTTCTAGGAGTGCAGGAAATGAAATTAGGTTCAGATGTCTGTGGCAGAGAGTACGCGGTGGGGGGGGGGGGGGATTTCGGCTGGCTCTGGGGAGGAAGTTTCCTCTCGGTGGCTTGACTGATGTGTTTGTCTGATTCCCTCCCCCCCCCCCACCCCCAGTGTAACAACCCCAGGACTAAGGAACCCAAGCTCACGGCGGCGGCGAGGATTGTGCCCGAGTGGGTTGAGTATGACAAGGACATCAAACGGCTACTCAGACGCATCCAGGAGGAGCGCCACGACGACACAGTTCAGACGCAGACGGCGGCGCCCTCGCTAGCGAAACAAGGTTAGCGCCGCCAAGAGAGACGTCGGAAGAAAAAATAGAAAGCACAAATGAAAAGTTTCAAATGTCGGTGACTCTGCGGAGGTTTTTTTGCACTTTGGCATCTGATGCGTTGTTCTGCTTGTCTGCCTCTCGTCGTGCTTCCAGAAGGCCAGCGGGATGAACTGTAGGGTGGCGGAGGAGGGAGACCACGCAGCGTTTGCACCCAGTCGTCCTGTTGGAAGGAAGATGGATATTTCTACTGCGGGAGTCGGCCATAAGAGCGCAAAAGGAAAAACTAAACAAACAAAAAAAAGAGAGATCTCTATTTTTTCAAACTTCTTCAATGTTTTACCTCGGTGTACCATTTCCACTACGCAACTAATAACCGTCTGTTTTGTCTTAAAGGTTGGACATACATTGCACTGAAGGAGCATGCGTAGAATAATCGCTACAGCACACCCAGTTTGAAATGTTAGGCCCCGTTTTGTGTGCAAAACAAAGATTTGATCTCTGGTGAGATGTCTTCAAACCAAAGGTGTAGATGCATTTGTCTGCGTAGACATATTCTTCAACATTGAAGCAGTAAAGACGTGGTCTATTACCCAGAAACAGCCTGCCATATTAGTTGTAAGTACAAGTCGTGTGTGCCAGCACTATAATGGAGATGTAGGACAAACCAGATCAGGTTTACAGTCAGAACAGTTTGTGCTTTGTCACTGATCAGAAAATTCTCCATTACACAACCATTTTAAATTATTGCAGTGTAGATATACAACATACCTATTGACTTGTAAGTAAACATAATTTCCATGCCATTAAATATTGTCTCAGGAAAAAACAACAACAATGCGCCATTCTAAAAGTATTCAGCAATCGTCTTTTCTCAAGTCTTAAACGAAGAGGGGGTGCAGATATTCGGACCACCGTTGGCTCTCTCGTGTGTCGAAGGGAAATGTTTACATTTTAATCTTTCCTAATAAACATCCAGTCATGGAGGAAGCAGTGTGGCCATTTTGTACCCTTAATCCAGCTGTACACTATGAAAGCTACATTCACATAGAATAGTCATTTAAACTCACAGCTGTATGGGGGGCTGACGGTTACCCATAATTCTACAGGGCAGACTGGACCATCTGACACCAACAAGGTGCAGAAGACATTTAAGGAGGAATTTAGAAGGTGCAGTGCTGTGAACACAATCTGTGAAATCCATCAACTCGTGATCATTTGTAGCTTCAATAATTCATAATTAACTTAATAATTAAAATGCGGAGCTTCCTTGATTAAAAAAACAACAACCCTGTCACAGATAGTTAGAGCTACAGTAACACGGCATGTTTAAAAATACAGTACCGATGTACTCAAGTCTGCATAAATAGATCTTTATTTACATTTCAGAAAAAAAAATCCATTCCTATTAAAAAGAGTCCCTATGTACATAACACATTTATCTATGTACATTTTAGAACGAGTATTAAGGGAATGGAAATGAATTTCAGAGTCCACACACCAGGTGCAATGTTGCTATGGAATTAATATTTGACTCGCTGTTGAAATTCCCTGCAGATGAGAGCTTCATAAAACATGACCGATCAATTGTTAGCATAGCAACAGATTGTTCTTCCTTCCCACCCCCCCCACTTCAGAATCGTCCGGATCATGGCACAGATTCCTCGGATACCTCATTAAAAGCGACTGTTGGACTAAGCTGGCAATCTGCAGGCCAGCGTTTTCCCCCCCGCTTTGAGCAGGGAGCGAGAGAGAAGAAGCCGGAAGGACAGCCCTGGCTCGGGCTGTGCCGGGGGACAGTTCCTTTAGCTTTGTCTCATTTCGTTTCTGTGTCAGTTGAAGCCGAACTTGAAGCTGAAGGGCCCTGAGCCGAAGGGGTTGAAGCCCTGGAAGCCCTGGTGGAAGTGTTGCTGGTTGTGGGCCCCCTGCTGGCTCTCCGGATCCATGGGGTCTTCCCCGTGGTCAAACTTTGTTCTCATCTCTGGGGGGAAATAAGAGAAAGGAAGCTTGTGAGTTCTGTTCTCATACACTATATATGCCCAGGCACGTAGCGCGTGAGCTACCGGGAACCCGGCGAGGGTGCCCTTGGTCTCTTAGCCTTACACAATCAGCATGACAAAGTTAAATTATTTGTCAGGATTAGATTTCCGCCCTGCGAGAGGCCATGTTTCTCCGACTCCCGAGTAACGAGAGGAAAAAAAAAACCCTTCCGAGGGAAATTCACAGTACTGAAAATCCTTGTTCGCAAACACTAAAGCAGGAACAGTGTTTGCTTATTATGTAATTTCAGTTCTAGAACAACATTACTACGTTTCACGTGGAGCAACAGAATGAAACATGCCAGTCATAGCGTAAAAACATTTCTAATAATTGTTATAATATCCGATTAGCAACTAATGAGCAAACATTTGCTGCGTGAAGCCTCAGAAATTCAACTATTTGGTTGCTTTCCTGTTTCAGATCATTATGAACTGAAAACTTTCGATTTTCAAATTCAAGACTCACTTAGGGCTTTGATGCCTTGTAATGTTACATACCCTATAATAATAATAATAATAATAATGAAATCAATCAATCAATTGATTAATCGACAATAAAAAAGGGGATCAACAAGAGGGTTGGGACTGGGCGTCGTCCGGAATACCAACAATCAACAGGAAAGAAAACAACAGGAAACTAATGCACTGCTGATGCTGAGGGACGTGCCGGTCACCGTTGATTACATCAGTCGTCTCTTCTCCAGAGAGCTGCTGACATTCAGCGCAGTGATTGGCAGTGCTCAGGACAAGATGGCGATCCCCATCCAGCCCCGTGAGCCCGTCCAGATATTCAAGCTTGCGTTTCTTAATGACTATCAGCCTGGCCTCGGCTGGGCAGCGGTTGACTTTCACATATGGGCCATACAAAAACTCCAGCCAATCAGATTAAATAACCAAGCGACGCCCCTGCTCTTGTAGGTTTTGTCGAATCCGGTTGGAAGTAAAGCAAAAACATGAGAAAAGCCTTCCGTGCAAATTTCTGTTAATCTTTTAACATCGATATTCGGTCTATTTCATATAAAACGGTTTTGATTGATCCGCCGATTGCTACACTGTCCACAGTTTGTTTCTGCAAACTGATGCTCCTTCTTTCAACATTTACATTTACATTTAGCCGACGCTTTTATCCAAAGCGACTTACAAGTACTTATCTATTTCAGGGACATTCCCCCTGGAGCAACTCAGGGTTAAGTACCTTGCTCAGGGGTACAATGGTGGCAGACTCGGGGATCGAACCCATGACTCTCCGGTGCTCCGTCTGGAAGCACTGTTCCTTACCCACTAGGCTACCATCACCCATCACCCTCAACATGAACTGAAACTCCCTCCCCGAGCGCTGATTGGTCTAGGGCTGAACAATTGGTAATGGTAAAATGTGTAAATGTATAACACCAGTATAAATGAAGTACTGTAGTGCTGCAGAGATGCCCTGGCCTACACGTTATTTTCTCCAGATGTAAGAAAACATGTTTGTTTGGTACAGACCCCAACAAATCACATCATGATTTTAAATAAAAAAAATTCAGTGAAAATGAAAATTGTGATGAAAAAACGATCACTGAATCATATCGCGATCTCTGTCTAAATAATCTCAATCCGATTTTTTTTTCACCACATCGTTCAGCCCTAGATGGGTCCTAGCATTTTGTCATCGTTGGAAGAGGTTTTCAACGGGACTGGAGGCTGGAGGCCAGACCGATCTGCAGAGAGGAACGAGATGGTCTCACGTGGGCTAAACCTCAGCTCATACTAGCGTTTCTTCACCTGGGTCTGTGAGGACCTCCTTGGCCTGTGCGATGTCGATGAACTTTTTCTCGGCCCTCTTCTTGTCTTCGGCGTCCTGGAAGTTGTCCGGGTGCCACTGCTGCGCCAGCTTCCTGTACGCCTTGATGATCTCCTTCTTCTGGGCCGTCCTGCCGTGGAACAGAGCATTAGAAACCAGAAGACATGGGTGGATGGAGCAATAACACGTGTGTATTCTTGAGAAGTTAACACTGTTGCTGAGGTTAACGGCTACGGTGTAGTATTCTCGGCCCTCTTCGCGCAGTACTTTTACACATTTTTTTCTTCTAATTCTTTTTCCAATGGTATGCTGTTTTTGGCTCATAAATTGCCATTTTGCCTGTGATGGAGACGAAGTGTGAAAATGGTCGAATAAATGACACGGATGGTGGGGCAATAAAACATCCTTAACCGTGCACTGTATTGTGGTAGTATTTTGTAAACAAAGAAGAAAGATTTATTTTTTCCTCAAATCATTGTGACAAGGACTCTTGTTGTCACACGGGCAGGTCACCCACCCCACCCACCATTTACAAAAAAAGACACAAAACACAGAGCTGAGACCCCCCCCAGCCGGGGGGGGGGTCTCAGCTCTGTGTTTTGTGTCTTTTTTTTGTGTTTTGTGTTTTGTGTCTCTTTTTTCACCTCTTCACTCCCAGGATCTTGTAGTAGTCCCTCTTCTGGGACTGCTTGAGCAGCCGCTGTGCACGCTCCACGCCCTCCTTGACCTCCCGGTCGTTCTCACTGTGTTTACCGGCCTCCTCGTAGTCCTTAATGGCTGAAAGGAAACCAAAGGTGATGATGATGATGAAGGAGATGACACCCCCCCCCCCCCCATGTCCTGAAGTATACCGGTGGGCATCTCCCCTCCCTCAAAACCCCTCCTCAATAACATGGACACATAACATTGTCCACTAAATGACTTATAACTCACCTCCAGTATACGTTGTATGTCATTTGTTATATATATATATATATAACATAAATCATATAGATATCATTATATCATTCATTCCTTCGTGGAGATGAAAAGATGTGCAGCCATGACTCAACAAGCTACACCCATTCATCAGCCCCCACCCCACCCGCTCCGTCCTCAGACAGACTCCACCCCACCCTCTGCTCAGACCCCCTGCCTGCCAAGGTCTCTTCAAGACGTATTTACCCTGCGATGTGCACTGAAGTGTGTGTGTGTGTGTGTGCCTGCCTGCGTGCCTGTGAGACACAGAGTGTACACACATGGACAGGAGGAGGTGGATGCAGCATCCGCCCGGGATCCCAACGCCACCGTCCACGTGACGGCCCCAGATGTGTTCTGACAGTTTAAAAGCCTACATGAGTGCCGTCACTCCCACCCGCTGGCTAGCCTCACGCCCACACCTCATAATGTGTGTTAATGACGACCTCCTCCCTCCCTCCCTCCCTCACCCGCCCCCCCCGGCCGTCCCTTGGCTGCTTGCGGTACTGCTCCAGCGGTGGCCTTTTATTACCAATTGTCGGCTGACTTGTATTCTTTGTGGGTGAATAAGCAGGATGGGTAGTTGGGTACCTAAACCCTTTGAGAATATGAAATAAACTGATCAAATTATTTTGGTCGGGCATCTCCCCGGTTTCTGTGTCTGGTGATGAGTTCAGAGAGAGAACACAACGTGTGTGTGTGTGTGTGTGTGTGTGTGTGTGTGTGTGTGTGTGTGTGTGTGTGTGTGTGTGTGTGTGTGTGTGTGTGTGTGTGTGTGTGTGTGTGTGTGTGTGTGTGTGTGTGTGTGTGTGTGTGTGTGTGTGTGTGTGTGTGTGTGTGTGTGTGTAGTGAATTTACAAATAGATTGTTCCATTGCATTTCACCACTCTGTACAACAACGACGTATGTTGTTTGACCTAGCCGATCCACTCCACCAGTGTATTATTATTATGAACTAAATGAACTGCCATCTCTGTTCATAACAAATGACTTCCCGAGCAGAGTCATAATAAGACGAGGATTCAAATGAGGGTTAGATAAATAACCACGGCAACAGAAAAACAAGGTACAGGAAGGAATGCGTACAGCACCTTTACCCTCCTGCAATGTTGTGCATTCTTGCACACATTCAATATTAATCCATAGTGTTTGTTTAAATAAACAACGATAAATCAATGTGAACGATCAATTCTAAACACGTGCCAAAATGCATCCACTAGATCATATTTTATCCTTTCATCTCTTGGACGAGCAGTCGTCTTCCATTGAACTAAAAAGAAGTAATTCTGAATGAAATGAAGATGATTCGTCCGCTCTTTGTTTGAACACTGCCAGCGCTTTCCACTCAAGTCATAGAATAAAATAATAACAATTATTCAGATGAAAACTCATCAGCTACCATCACGAGACAAAGGGAGTGAGAAAAGGAAATATAGATCAAGGTCTTAAGCTTGTCCTCTAATGGCTTGAAAAGAGCAGCGTCTGTACTGTGTGTGCGTGTGCGTGTGCGTGTGTGCGTGTCCTGCTGCTCCCAAGGACTGGCTCTGGGTTTGATAAATGAGCATCTGTGCTTAACTCGTAGCTGCGAGGCAGGGCAGCTGTAGATCACCCACGATGTGCTTACTTAAAACTCAATACATTCCTGCCGGGATCCTGACCTCTGAGTTCACATTCTGTTCCTCTCTGCAGATCGGTCTGGCCTCGAGCCTCCAGCCTCCAGCCCGTTGAAAGCCTCTCCCGAAAAGTACGAAACGATATGACCAATCAGCGCTCGGGGGAGGGAGTTTAAGTTCATGACGAAGCAAGGGGTGCCGCAGTCTGTGCAGAATTTAAAAAACAACGGTGGCGTCCGAGGACAGTGTAGCATCAATCGATGTTAAAACATAAACATTAATTAGCACGGGAGGCTTCTCTCAGAGGAGAAGATGTTTTTGCTTTACTTCCAACCGGATTCGGCGAGAGCGTCACTTAGTTATTTCATCTGATTGGCTGGAGTTTCGTGATCAACGTAAGGCAGCGCCCATATGTGGAAATCAATGGCTGCCCAGCCAAGGCCGTTCCTTATATATATATTTATATATCCATATCATTCGTCCATATCGGGATGGTCTCACGAGGCTCACGCAGAAAGCGGTGTTGTCAGAATGGTTGCATACGTGGCAACAATAACGTCATTCAAAAGTCGTGCCGCTGTTTAGTCGTGTTCATTTGTAAAGCTCTGCTCGGATCGTTTTCCCCATTGAGAAACTCGTCTGAATTACGTGAACGATAAACGTGACCCTGAGTGAGTGTGAGTGAGTGTAGCGTTAATAAATAAATGTCGTTTTTCTGATGTGTGTCTGTCTGTTCAACATGTCGGTGTGTCTGTTCAACGTGTCGGTGTGTCTGTTCAACGTGTTGGTGTGTCTGTTCAACATGTCGGTGTGTCTGTTCAACGTGTCGGTGTGTCTGTTCAACGTGTTGGTGTGTCCGTTCAACGTGTCGGTGTGTCTGTCCAACATGTCGGTGTGTCTGTCCAACGTGTCGGTGTGTCTGTTCAACCGGTTGGCGGAAGAAAAAAGTATTCAGAGAAGGCGGATAATCGGACAGCAGAGTCTTCATGTGTGTGCCCCCGCATGTTCCCGGTCTCCTAGTGTGGACCGCCGACCCGACGAGACTGATGGTCAAGACCAAGTCGTGTAGCGTGTACCGCCGAAGTCGGCCTTTAAAAGTCGCCTAGTGGGTAGGAAGCTTTACCAAAAGCATCTGGTCCAATCTCATCACGTGACACCCTGCTGACAAACAGCCAAGGCCAGAACATTACCACGGCAACAGTTGGGAAGACTACAATGGCAAGCGCTTTTTACTACAACGCTGTCGTCTGATTGGACACGCTTCGAGGGGTCAGCGTCAAGCGGGTCGAGGTGGAAATTGTTTGAACTTTTCGAACGCTCAGCTCCATAGGGAAAACACGGGCGACGCTAGCGACGCTTCAGCGCTCATCACGTGTTGAAGACTTCAGAGAGCGTTGGCAAAACGCGCGGGAGACACAGACGAGAGCGCCTACCTTCTTCATACTGTTCGTCCTGGATGTACGCCTCGGCCCGGTCCTTCAGCGCGCTGGCGTTCTCCGGGTCCGACTCCAGGACCTCGCTACACACGGTTATAGCTCTGCTGGGCTGCTGGCCCTGAGCAACACACACACACACACACACACACACACACACAATTCAATTGACCAATAAATAAATAGGACATTTGTTTCACCAGACATAATTACATTTTTCTGCAGCAATTATTCTGTTCTAGCTATGAACGAAAGTAAAATCCCAGAGGAACAACATTACGTGAAATGTCCCTAAATCAAACCCTGTGCCACTGTAGTCACAGAGCACAGCTAATCTGACCGCATATCTCATGCATTCAATGAGAAACAGCTGCTAAAAATAGTCTTTTTTGGGCAGCTGGGGCGATATTCAGTGTGGCTACTTTGGCAGCGGGATACAGCAAGAAAAACAAAATGTAATTCACGAAATAGCATCGCTGTTTCTGTGCTGCGGTATCCTGCAGCGACACTACGTGTGAATGTGTAGCAGAAGGGATCTTGGAGGGACATTAAAATGACAACCGTCTCTTGCAGAGTAACCCGGGAGGAATCTCTTATGAAACATCCAAATTAATCAAACACGCAAACGGATGCCATGCAAAGCCCCCCTGTTGCTAACGGGATGCTATCAGCGCAAAAGCCAGCGAAAACGCGCCATTCGTCGCTGTTGGTGAGCGTTGTGCTCTGTCATGGTGGTGGCATGGGTGGGTGGAGGAAGGGGGGGGGGGGGGG
>OOFB01037863.1:20554-38337 GCA_900323305.1 Trachyrincus murrayi
CCTGGGGGGTTAAGTCATCCCCGATACGGCAGCTCTAACCAGGAGGCCACTTATTCTCAGTTTGCCTCAGCTCAGCTCACGCCGGCCACACAGACTCCATGTGGGGGGGGGAGAGCTAGGGCGCAACCGTGTCTCCCAAACTTACTGTAAACGAGACAGCAACTTTGGTTACAGTTTTTGTTTTTCAGCTATGTACTTATTTTTATTTATCTTTATTAAAAAGTACCCCGCCCCCTCCCTCCCTCCCTCCCTCCCTCCTCCAAGTGCAGAGCCGTCTCCGGACCGCAGTGTCCTGCTGTGTGTCTCATCGGTCGGTGTCCGCGGAACAAGTAGTGTCCATGGGCTTTCCTCTCTGGAGCGAGGACGGGCTGGGGATGGGGGGTTGGGGGATCTCGAGAATGGAATCTGAAGGGTTTTGCATAAATTAAAAACAGTCATTTGCGCTTTCCCCGACCCCCTTTTAAACATACAAGCCAGGTTTACCAAGGAGAGAGAGGGCGGGGCTGTCCAACCCGACCCTCCCCCCCCCTCTTCCCCCTCCCCCCCGGAAAAAAAGGTGGAGCCACAGCTCCCTACAGCTGTCATGACTGGCCAATCAGAAAGAGTACATCACAGATGACGTTGGACACCAGTGAGTTCATGAGCGGCGAGACGGAGAGGTCGAGGAGCCGAGACTCGTACAGCGTGAACTCTGAGTGGTTCTCCTCCACCTTGGCTAAGGCGTGCAGGGCACGGGCTGCCCGCCGCATCATGTCTGGGCTGGTGGGCTCGAAGTGCATCCCCTGCAGGTGCAGCAGGGAGCTCTGGCTCTGCTGCAGCTGGGTGGCGGCCAGACTGTCCTCCAGGAAGCCCAGCAGGTTTCCCACACTGCCCTTCTGCACTGCGATGGTGCGTGCCGCCATGCTGTCTCCCTGGGCCAGGTTGGCCAGCAGCACCACTGCCATCTCCCGGCACACCGCCAACTTGCGGTCTCCGATCAGACGCACCAGGATGGCGTAGAGCTTCTCCAGCCGGCGGTAGGGGGGCGTGGCCAGGATGAGGTCCACGTTGTTGTCTTGGATGCTCAGCTTGCTGAGCGTCTCCAGGACCAGTCTCTGGGGGGACAGGGCGCTGTGGGGCCCCAGCGTGGGGAAGGGGTCCTGGGCCTCGGCCGAGGAGCACACGGCCCAGTGGAGCAGGCCGTCCAGCAGGGGGAGGCAGATGCTCTCGGGGTAGAGCGAGAGGTCCAGCTGGCCCGAGATGTTGGCCAGCGTCACCAGCGTGTTCTCCCTCAGCAGCTCCAGGCAGTCCCACCACCACTCGTCCCGCTGGCCCACCCCCTCGTCCGACTCCTCGTCCTTCTCGTAAGTCAGCGGCGCCTGCTTGCGCTCGGGGTGTCGGTGGTGGAGCAGCACCAGGTGGCCCAGCAGCAGCAGGAGCCCCGGGTGCCTGGACATCTCGTGGTCGTTGCCCGGCACGAAGGAGAGGCTGCGCACGATGTTGGAGACGCAGACGCAGCGGCGGGCCAGGGAATCCTGCCAGTTGGCCAACGTGACCAGCGGACCCTCGTCCTTGCTGTGGGGCTCGTCCTCCAGGATGGTGGCTCCGCTCGCGCTCCTCCTGGTCAGACCCACGCCCAGGGAGCGGATCTCCTCTTCCTGGTCGTCTTCATGCTGCTGCCGCCGCCGCCGCCGCTGCTCCTCCTCCTCACATGACTTGGCCTCGCCGTTGGTCTTCTCGTCGCTCGGCATCTCTGCCGTCGCTTCCTTCTCGGTGGACGATTCCTCCTCCCGCTCTTCTTTGTCCTGATCCACCTCCTCCTGTGCCGGCGAAGCGCTGGTCTCCACGGCAACAGCAGCAGGGATCTTCCTCCTGAGGCTGGCATCAGGGACCGGGATGCGCTGCCGCAGCTCCAGGAACCCCCGTCGGGGTTCGAAGTGGGTCTGGATGTGATCCGTTGAGTCACCGCCACCTGCACTCCAGTGGAGGAGGCCGCTGTCAAACTCCTGCACCGTGCCATGGCGGCTGGCGCGGCCCGCCACAAACGGATCCCTCTTCCGCACCACCTTGACGGGGAGCTTGTCGAACTTGCTGGCCTGCTTGGGTCTCTGGTGGCCAGGAGGGACGGACAGCGGCTGCTGCTGCTGCTCCTTCTTCTTCTTATCCTCCGCCTCCCCCTCGGTCTCCGTCTTGTCACCATTCTGAGGAGAGGCGTTCTGCTCCTGCTCCGCTTGCGCCTGCTCTCCCGGCTCCTCTTTGATGCGGACCTGCCCCCCATCTTTTCTTTCCCCCCCCTCTTCTTCCTCCTCCTCCTCGTCGTCATCATCATCGTCCTCCTCCTCCTCCTCCTCCTCCTCTTCGTCGTCGTCGTCTTGCTCCATGTCCTCCGCCCCCCGCGGGTCCTCCTCCTCCGGCCTGTCCCAGTCGCGGCTCAGGGCGTTGGGGTCGATCAGCGTCCGCTGGCCGGGGTCGCCCACCTCATACTCGCGCAGGATACCGAAGATCTGGATGAGGCAGCGTCTGAAATACTCCACCACCAGCTCCAGCAGGCCAGGCAACTGCAGCGGACCACATGAAGAGCAGTAGAACCATTCATTAAATCGTTGATAAAACGTTTTCTTTCTCTACATCAAATCTCTTTCCTTCTTTTACTACCCTGACGTTGAGACGTCATGGTCCAATGTTTCTTTAACATCGTTGCGTCCGCAGCAGAGTACAGTGTGTGAGAAAACAATGTATGAAAAATGAACGTGTTCTGCGCCATCCTTGTCCCGGACTTACCGTGGCGAGGTTGAAAGTGGAGATGCTGTTGTCGTCGTACAACAGTATGTTGATGGTGTCCAGGGCCCAGGTGCTCTCCGCCAGCAGACCGGACTTCAGTGACATCATGACTCGCCAGGCCTCGGGGCTCCCTGGTTTGCGGACAAAGATCAAACGCTTTGAATGTTTGTGGACCTTTTAAAATGGAGTCGCTCTTAAAGCTATGCCAAAAGAGGGGAGGGGGGGGTTTAATCTAATGAAACCAAAATATAAGTCAATAAAAAATAACAAAAAAATAGGGAAGTAAATAAAAGGTATGTTTTAGATATTGTTTGGCTTCATACCGATATCCTTCATGGTGAGCCTCCGCCGGGGCTTCAGGATGGGGTGAGTGGCCTCGACGGAGCCGGGGGGGAAAGGCATGTCTCGTCGGATCAGAGGCGACTGCACCGAGGGGGGCACTATGTGGGACGCAGGCACGGGCGGGGCGACCTTCTGCATCTTGATCCCTCCGTGCAGGTAGGGGGATTTACTGGGCGACGTCCTGCTCTCCAGGGGGCGGGGCATGGAGGCGGGGCTGGAGGCCTGCGGGATGTGGTTCTGGACGCCCTGCGGGGGCTGGTAGTTGGGCTGGCCCGAGCGGGACATGGGCGGCCCCGCGCCCCCGGGGCCGTACGGCGGCTGCCGGGGCCCCATCTGACCCCACTGGCCCTCGTGGTTCATGCGCTGCTCGGGCGTCATCATCTCCTCCGAGCGGTTCATGGCCGGGTAGCTGGGTCCGGAGCCCCCCGGGCCCCCTGGTCCGCCCTGCCGGGGGGGGAAGCCCTGATAGTTCATGTCTGGCCTGCCCTGCCACATGCCCCCCTGGGGGCCGTCGGGGCCTGGCTGCATCATCTGGGGGGGCATGTTGGGCTGCGCGGTGGAGCCCGCCGCGGCCTGCATGCGCTCCCGGCCGAAGGGGAAGGGGAACTGGCCAGGAGGGCCGGGTGGCCGGCGGTCGGCGCCAGGGTAGGGCCCTGCGGCCCCGCTGCCACTGTACTGGCTGTAGGACTCTGGCTGGCCAGCAGGGGGAGCCGAGGAGCCTCCCGGCTGCTGCTGCTGTTGTTGCTGCTGCTGCTGCTGCTGCTGCTGCTGTTGCTGTTGCTGCGGTGGCTGCTGTGCCCCGGGGTACGGGCCGCTGTACTCCCCCTCATGCCGCTTGGCCGGTGGGTACCCCCCTTCCACAGGCCGCTTGTAGTTCTACACATCACCAGGTACACAGACAGCCGTGTCAACAACAATATTCACACAAATGTATACATTTCGGATGATGAGAGCCATCACCACACTGCCAAAAATATTTTATCATTGATAATTCATCCAATTTCTGCAATAACTTCACTGAATCATGGACCGTTTCCCCTCGATGCCGTGTACAACATGGTGTAGATGGGAGGGTTAATTTACCTGTTGTTGCTGTGGGTACATTCCAGGCTGCTGATTGGGGTAGGTGCCACTAGGGGGCGTTCCCTGGCCAGGATACTGATTACCATAGGAATCATGCCTGCAACATAATCAGGGCTATTAGTTTGTCCATTCAAATGTTACGTGTCACCACCTACCCAAAAGAGTGAAATCACTGCCAAACCAACAGTCAGACGCAAAGATCAACTTCTTTTGTCCTCTAACGACGATGACAGACATTTATAACCAAGAGTGTCCATTTTCACTGGCTTCATGTATAAATATACAGAGAGGTTGTGACTATAAATCAAGTCTTATAGTCTGTGTAGGACTCGATTACAGGTATATTGCACTTTCTTGCTGACAATCCACGAATGAGCTGAGTGGAGTGGATTTGACAAATTCAAATGCATATAAATTTCGTTTCAAATCAAACGGACTCTGGCTGGATCCTAGAATGTGCCTGGAGCATGAAAGTCATGTCCCCCAATCCAGCCCCAGTCACACATTATGGCTCCAATTATTTCTCAATCGGAAAACTAATAATATTAGATATTAAAACTACTGACATTTCCCAATAACAAATGTTTGGCCTTTCTGCTGACCGTACATTTGGTTGTCATATATTGCAGTTTACATATTGTAAAACATAGTAAAAAAAAAAAAATATGACTGAAGGCAGTGTATGAAATTATGTCAAGCGCTCGTGTGAGAGTGTACATTTCTCCACACTTCACCTCCTAAGTGCCAATCGTAAAAAGCCAATGACTAATTACTAAATAAAATATAAAACTCCAGAGGCAAAACCCAAAGCCCCTGCCACTTTACCGCAGGCACCGCAGGGAAACCTGTGCAACCAATCCACCGGCACATTAAAACGAACGACTCTGTACCTACGACGCTAATGTGACCGAACTGACCGTGGCTGCTGTGGTGGAAAGCGGTTTGGCGAGTACATCCCGGCTTCGGCGTTGGCGGGTATCATCGGGTTTGGCTGGGGGCCGCCGGGCCCCATGCTGCCCTCGGGGCCGATCCCTTGCTCTGTTCTGTGAACATGCAGAAGAAAGAATGAATGAACGGATGAACGAACAGGGGTGGTTAGTAACAGCATGTGTTACTAAGACATGGCTACTCTGTGACAGTTTATGGCAACAAATGCTCACTTTGGGGAAAAATGTAGACGTGACTGACAAATTCAACAGTTTAAAGAACGAAACAATCGACGATTACCTTAAGAATTGAACTGGAACCGTTCCACGAGACACGTCAACGCTGCCTCTTCTACCACACTACGGTCGGGTGTACTGGTGTACTAAATGACCCTCTTCTTCAGATTGTTATCTACTGAACTCGAGGTCTACGCTTACTGCATCCTATCTGGTTTTATTTAATTAGAGTCAATACGACGGATAGTATTTCCCCTCTGTGTTGGTGGTGTCCCTAGTGTATCCTTAAAGAGCTTGTCTTGTTTTACTTAATAAATAAACATTATGCGTTTTCCTGTGCTACCGTGTTTCGGGTTATAAAATATGCAACGGTAAATGTATTTTGGAATAATTGCCACACAAGTCCGATATTCTCGGTGCCACGTGCCCAAATCTAATTTGCACTTCTGATGATGCATCCTAATATCACCAATCAAGACAAGTCAAACTGATCTGACATTGTGTTGACGAATCCGGTTTACAAAACGATACCCATGTTTGTCTTCTGGGTTCTTTAAACAGCTGGTTAAATCACCTGATTAACTGGGTAATACAAGGTAGGAGATAAACAGGAAGAGAAACGCCAAAGATTTCACATCAGGCAGGTTAGAAACTGTACATAGCTGGCAAAATAATAATAACACCATAATACATCAGGCAAGTTATTTTAGGAGGACTTAGCACGGGCTAATCATCTATTTTAGTGTTTGTCTACTTGTTTGTTTGTGCACCCATCCATGCGAGGGCTAAAACACGTTGAGTGTGACTACTGTGCGACTACCAGTGCTTTGATGAGAGGACACCCCCACCCAGCTTCACCTATTTCCGCATCGGACCATGACAGCGCATGTTGTTATTTCTTAAGATTTTTTATTTTCTCTTCTTTTATTTGCGTGGCTCGTTTTTAGAAATACACAGCTAATTTAGACAGACTGACAAGACAGTTTAATCTCAAGCTGCTCAAGCTTGCATTTGGAAGATGCACGTATTTATCAAGTCACACAGGCCTATCGGTTACGATCAGAACTATAAGTCACGCGATGTAGCCTAGTGGGCCTACCAAGTTTAGTAGATATTACGCCCCAGACAGAATTCAGTTTGACGTTCAATATTACCCCTATTTTGCTTCCTAATCTCAATAGCTCATTGAGAGACGATTTATTTCATGTTGGTCTTGCTTACACATTGGACAATGTTTCACGCAGTAAAACATTTCCCTGAGTGCCAGTGTCCTTGATATTAGGAAAAAAAACGTGTTGAATATCAATATCAGCGATCTAATAGTGTGAAATATTGTCCAATGTCCAATGACTAATCTGAAAGAAATCTGTCCATTTTGCAAGCTATGTTTTGCAAGGCATTTTATTTTCGCACGGTTGGGGTGGATCCGTGTAGTTAACATGAGTAGTATTAATATTACACATCCAGTATTGACATGGCACCACCATGATATACCGTGATATTATAGTGTCCCCCATTGTTGCACGTTAGATTAAAAGATACTGTTAAAATGCAACTATAAAAACATCCAATTGGGCCTACATGAAGACGGTAGGCTACTGAAGTTGGTAGGCATATCCTAATTATTTATCTCAACACATCGATTTTACAATGAAAATCAAGTCCACGGTGGCTTTGGATGCGAGACTTTAAGATCCTAAATAGTGAACGAACTGTAATCGAGACCACAAAAGCAGCAATCGATATTTCCCCGAACCAAACAAGAAGTACGGCAACCATTCATATTAATAAGCCAATACGTCCATCCAAGGCATATGTGGCAACTGTTAAGGGTGGCTCATGGCGCAATGTTTTTAGTTTGATGTTCGATATACGCCCATTTCATTGCTCAATAGCGGGTTGAACATTTGTATTTCAGAAAAGTCATGTTTTGAAGACAGAACATTTACATTTCAGTCTTGAATAGCCAATGGCGACACTTACAGCGGAGTAAGCCTATGTAGGGACCGTCGGCAAGTGCTCTCTACAGTGGAGTATGTAGGGACCGTCGGCAAGTGCAAGCAGAATTTCAAACTGCAATAACTTTGTAATTACTGAAAGAAAAACTATTGTTCTAGCCATTGTTTCCTGAGAAATTGTCTTTAACATTAAACAGTTAATAAATGACCAAATAATAACAAAAATAACCGTAAACTTTACATGTGTTTTTTACAGATGTTTTTCACAAAACATTCCATGAAAATGCTTTCGGTTCAAATACATTTTTTGGGAGAAATTTAGTCAGTTAGGTTGACATTGAATTTGGCTTACATTTGTCATCACAAAATAAATGGGAATCTAGTTTTGTGCACTAGATTGATGCATTTGGCTAAAATCATGGCATTTTTTTCCGGGTGGGGCATGGCCCCAGACCCCCGTACGGGGTTCGGGGTCCATCCACCACAGTCTTTCACAATTATGTGGGAAACACTGATTCTATTCATCCACCTTCCACTTTTCCACCTCCATATGGGCGCCCATCCTTACCTCCTGTCATATCCCGGCCCGTAAGGATACTGCTGCCTGGGCCCCATTGGCATGTTCCCCATGGCCCCTGGGGGCCCTCTGTTGAATGGAGGTTGCTGCTGCTGCTGCTGCGGCTGAGGCTGAGGCTGAGGCTGCGGCTGTGGCTGAGGCTGATCCCCTGCTCCGCTGTTCGGGGGTTGGGTAGCGGGCAGGAACTGTTCGCTAACTGGAGACACAAGTTCAGAAATATAGTTGGTTCAAAAAGAAAGTAAGGCTGTAACTCACAGTTGGACAATAGATCAGTGTAATATCAATAATGTACTGTAATAAAATGCAAAAAATAAATAAATAAATTTTGGTGGTCATAAATATACATCTCCCATTTTTCCCTGTAGTGAAGGGTTCATATTAAAAAACAAAAATGTAGACAATCTTTTGAGCAATTGGGTCACAATGTTGAGGTATTGGATTTGGTGAATATCCACCCAACTTCAATTCCCCAAAAAGAATTACAAACACAAGGATCAGGACAAAAAAATGAATACAAAATAGGCAACATGTGCCTTTTTCCGCTAAGAGAAAACGAGCACCAGAAAGTAACACACACCCCACCCACTTGCACACGCACCTTTCCGCATGGCACCGAAGGGGTCCTTGTTGGGTTCGTAGGGGCCCATGCGCCCCTGCATCTCCGGCGTGCTCATGCCGGACTGGTAGCCAGAGTTGGGGGTCAGGTTCCTCCTGGGGAACGCAGGGTCGCTACCTTCAGCGAAGGGGTCCTGCAAGCTAACACTGCTCCTGGGGGAAGAGGCAGGGCGCGACGTGGACGAACGGAAGGGGACGACGGGGACGTTTGGCCAAGAGGGAGGAAGAGACAGACAGAGAAACAAAAGAGCTTAGTTTGTTTCACACGCCGCTTCGTCTTTAAATCTCTAATGACTTTATGTTGATGGTGTAACAAAGGAAACTAAGAGAAGAGGGCCATGGGTGTCTTGGTGACACTGAACGGGACTCACCTGGCCCCGGGGGGGATGGGGGGCATCTGATTGTGGGGGGTGGAGGCGGGGGGGGGGGGCTTCAGGTCTCCACCCTCGGCCATGGAGCTGCTGGTGGACTGGGGGGTCTGAGGGCCCTGGAGAGACCCCGACCCGGCTGTGGAGCAGAGGGACGCTTCAGTTTGGAAATAAAGGAGGAGGGAGGGGAAGACAGATGGGATACGTGGCTTTAATAACATGGAAACACAGCACAGGGAGCATGCCAGCGTAGGAAAGACAGGAGTTATTAATATTAACTGGCTGGGCGGGGGGGGGGGACTCACCAGGAGACGGGGGCTGGACCTTGGGGGTCTGGTTCTTCTTGTTGTCGGTGAAGATCTCGGGCGGGGGGTCCTCTCCGCGCTCTACCTTGCACTCGAAGGCGTACAGACACTGCATGTACTGCTTCTTCAGGGAGCTGGCCGCGCTGCTGGACGTGCCCACGCTGAGCGCGGTGGCCAGCTCACGCCACTTCTTGCTCTTATTCACCTGAGAGACCACAACAACAACAACAACAACAACACGGACGTCAGTCCTCGCCGTACACACACGGGGAGGCACAAACCACTCGCGCACAAAACGGGCCACGTTTCCAAATCGGTGCGCGTGGATCGCCTACCTGCATCATGCCGCCGATCTCTTTGACGGACATGTAGAGGCGGAAGAGGTCGAGGGGCTTGCGGCCGACCGCGGGCAGGTTGGTCATCCCCATGGCCTTGTCCTCGATGAAGGCCAGGTAGTGGTCCACCCACATCTTCCTCTCGGGCTCCGGCCCCAGCTCGTACAGGCGGGCGATCTTCTCGTTCGTGGTGGTGGAGGAGTTGGACTTCTGTCGGGCGCGCGGGAGAAAACAACGAGGGAGACTTTGGCACAGAGAGACTTGGAAGCACGTCTTCATCGTTCCGACGTCATTGACCGTGGGCATATGGGGATTTACAGACGTCAAAGAAAACTAGGTTACCTTGGATTTGGTCTCCGGCTTAGGTGTCACAGCTCCATCCACTTTGTTGTTCATCTTATTGTTCATCTCTGGACTAGGGGCCATACCTGGACATACACGGGAGGTTGACAGTCCTTATAGTTTCAGTAGAGATGAAACCTGGTACTTTACTACGATATTCAACATTTAAAAAGAAGGATTGAACATGGGAGCGTAACTTGCCAGTGGAGTTGTTGGCCATGTTGGGGCCCATGGGGTAAGGCGAGCCCCCTTGAGGGTTCATCATGCCGGACATGTTGTTCATGGGGGAGCCGTAGGGAGGGCCGGAACCCATCATACCCGGGGGCATGTTGGGGTACCCAGGCATCCTGCGGAGGAAGGACATTTTGGTCAAACAAAGTCAAAAACCCGTTTGCTGGATCTCCTGAATGAATACACTGTAAAACTGCAGTGGTGGAGGTGGAGGGAGTACGTCTTTCAACCTGCTTGCCATCGTCCCACGTGAGGTGAGAGCTGCCGGTAACAATGCAGTGTGAGGCGTGAAGCAGAGTGCCATTACTTTATCAGCGAGCTGAACAGCTTCCACACATTTATTAGTCGGTTGACACAATAGCACTCCGTCATTTTCATTTTCTGCTTAAATCTAACAGGATCTTAAAAAAAATGTCCGACATTATAACAAGACATTTTGACATAAAAGAGGGGAGCAATTATACTTTTTTTTTTTTATCTAGAAGAAGTGATTCAGGGGCATCATTTGAACACGTGTTGCTTTGCCTTGCTTGGTTTGAGCACTGGGTTCCTTGGGTTCTGTGGTTCTGCTTGTGAGCCCACCTGTTATGCATGGAGTTGGAGGCTGCGTGCTGCATGGTTGCCGCGTCCGGGGTCTTCCTGTTCAGGCCCGGTGGGGGGCACATACCTGAGGCCACCTGCGGGGGCATGTTGCCCATGTTGGGGGGCATGTTGCCCATGTTGGGGGGCATGTTGGGGCCCATGTTGGGACCCATGTTGGGACCCATGTTAGGGCCCATGTTGGGGACCATGTTGGGGACCATGTTGGGGCCATAGGGGCGCACCCCCATCTGCCCGGGGGGCATGCGTCCAGGAGGCATCCCCATGGCTTGAGTGGCCATGGGGTTCATGGGTCCGCCGCCCGGCCCAGGATAGTTGGCATTACGGATGTTGCTGTAGCCAGGTTGCCGGGGGTAATCTGAGAATTAACAATGAAAGCGTTTATCATTTCTATTTCTTTGACGCATAATTATGACAATACATTCTGGGCGAAATTAAGTTCTTGATTTAAGTGCAAACAGGGCTAGGAGGAGGGGGAAAAAAATGCAGTTTGTGTTCAAATGCACATATGGTGAAATTGATATGAACCCCAAATAGGGAGGGCTTTCTTCATGAACGGTGGAAGGACCAAATGATTTGTTCCTACAGCAGGCAGCAGAGCTACGCTGCGAGCTCCGAACCTCCGTCACGGTCTGGGCTCCGCTACGTCAGCTGACTCTCTGCTCCACCACTATTAATAGCTGCACCAGAGTGGAGAGGGAAGGAACGAGCTACAGAATGGAATTCCTCTCAGAGTAACAGACATATTCCATAGGTTCGGCTTCTAGCGGGAAGCCGGAGCAAAAACACTTACCGCACCACTTACCACGCCGCTAGATGGAACTTCAGAGTGAAACATTGAGCAATTGACATTCAAAAGTACATATTTTTCTTTGTGGCCAAATTCTTTATTTCAACGCACAAGAGAATTATGTGATTGCGGTGATTAAAATAATATTCTTTTTTAAAAGTCACCTTGGGGTCCATATTGTCCCCCCTGGGGCCCGTAGCCGCCCATAGAGTTGTTCTGCTGATAGGGGCCCATACCAGCATGCACCTGTCCTCCGGAGGATTGGCGTGGCGACAGAGAGGAGGCGGACTGGGGGGATCCGTACGGGGGCATCTGAGGGTTCCGCTGCATGAACCCTGACAACCAATGAGAGCAGAGGGGGTGAGCGTGTGGCGATACAACGCCGCAACATACTCAGATCAATATATATCGACATGACCTTTTTTTTGTTGCCTTGGAACAAATAAAATTGTACATTTTCAAGTCTGACAACATTGTTAGTCGATTAAACGCTAAAATGTTTTTAAAAAAATCCACTGGGGGATGATTTCACAAAGCAAGACATTTCAAATGTAGAAATTGCAATATCAAAGTGATTACACATATTTTATCCATATCATGTGGCCATAATCAAACAACACTTGAGGTGTTAACATCTGCAGATGGCGGGTTGTGACGGGTTGGGGTACCTCGGTCCTGGGCCATGGGAGACTGGCTCATGGAGGGGTGCAGGCTGCCGTCTGACTGCACACTCGATGGTCTGGGTGGCATCTGGGTGCCTGAGCATGGGAGTTGTAGTTCACGTGAGCATGTGAGTTGTAGTTCACATGAGCATGGGAGTTGTAGTTTACGTGAGTATGGGTGAGTAGAGCTAGTGAGTTGTTTTTGGCATCATTACCGGCAGGCTTAGTAGGTTTTTTAGGAGGATTTAACAAAGTGGACGAGCGATTATTGCGACAGCATGACAGCTGTTGACATTTGCAAAGCCTCATCTTCAGTGCTTCACTAGTGTGAACCTTTAATAGTTTTTTATGCACCACATACCTGGAAAAAAACATCCAGAACATCTGAGGTCTGCCTCAACCTATATTATATACCTTGGTGTTTATTATTTTACCTTCTTTGCCTAACCGTATACATTTATTTTGCATGACTCTTAAATTACTTTATTGTAATTTAATGATCGTTCTTTACATTATTTTTTAAATGACTGCACTATGAATGTATTTGAGAGGTGCTATAGAAATAAGCCTGCCATTAAATTCATGAGATTTTTACAACATAGACAGAATAATTCCTTCAGCTTACAATTCAAGAACTTGGGCACCGGGACTCAATAAGTGGCTCTTGAGTAATACATTGGTTGTAATTGGTTAGATTCAAAATGAGGCTATTCGGCTGTAGCAGAGCTGCCATTAGCGTACGCTTAATATCTGCCTAATAAAGATGTAGATTCAGGTCTTGGTCCAGAGTTATTACAGTGTTTCCCAGAATAGTTTCAAGCATGGTCTTGAAAGTATAAAAAAAAAAAGGTACTAAACAATCCAGGTACTTTGGTATTTTCATAATTAAAAGTTTTAAGACCGTTCCATTTATGCATTTTTGGCATCCATATTTTTACCCGAAAGAAATTCTAAGAACAAGTCATGAACAATGATCAAAGGCGCCCGTAGACACCATATTTACTGAAAACAATACAGCAAAAAAGAATGTGCACGCGGTCAGTGCTCCCTTAACTGGAACCGTCATGGCCTCTGTATCTACATGACACAATTTCAAGCCCAGTCAACTGCTGCTTCTGGGAGAACGGGTACGAAAAGGGGGACAGGGGAGGAAGGGCGGGAGGGAGTCAGGCCTACCTGGCATGTTGGCGGGAGACAGCGGCCCACTGCGGGCGGCGCTGGTGCTGGCGGGTGAGCCGGCCGGGGAGGGCGAGGGCCCGCGGATGCCCGGCAGGTGGGGGGAGGTGTGGGGGGAGAAGGGTGGATTGCTCTGGTCCCCTTGGCTGCTGGACACACCGGGGGTGCTCACCCCGGGGCTCATGGCCGCCTCGGTGCCCGCCGGCAGGTCGTCCATGGAGCCCGACAGATCCTGGACACAAACACAGGAAAGCACACTTAGTAAGAAGACTAAAGAGTCGGGGGGGGGGGGGGGGGGAGACCGCACACTGAATATTGTTAAATTCGGGTTTAAAATCGCTACATTATATAAGAATGTATTCATTTGATTATATATTCATGTATAATAATTACATCTTTGGTGAAATTATTTTAACATGTAGAGATATTATGTAAGCATAGACTACTCCATATTCATTGTTTTGAAAACGAAAGCGACCCGATAATGCGATCCCCGGCCTTTTATTGACATGGCAACTGAACAACTGATTCTTATTTTATTTTTCAATTCAGCTGGAGCACAATTAGAAGTGCTTCCCGAAAGCAAGCGAGCGCAGGAGCCGAAACAAAACTCACCCGGGCACTCAGATGATTCGGTCCTTATTTATCCTTCAATACACAAATAAATAAATAACTATGAGGAGTGCAACATTAGTGCTAGAGGGTTGTCATGGTTACCAAGGTTTGTAGGATGTAAGCTGAGTCAGCGTGTAGCGGTAGCCTTGCCATGTGACCAAGACTAACAAAAACACACACATGCACACACACCCCTCAGAATACAGCTCCAATTTACTAGTTGTTTACACAGAGCTTCTCTCTGAGCCTCAGACAACACAGTGAACTCTTATTGTGTTGACACCAAAGCACACCAATAACAGGGGAAATAAAATACAAATACAAATATTTGTGAGGTTTGCGCTGTGGCAATATGCCGAGCATTTTTCCACAGAAAATGGGGGAAAAGGCTAGGTTTCTATTTAGTTGGAATTGGCTAAGAACTGTATTCATATATTATGACATTTTCTGATTTAGACTTAATAGCAGTCATTGGGAAATACTTATGCGATGTTTTTAATCACACAATTTAGCATTTAAGAAAAAAAACATTTAAGAAAAAAAACTAACGGCCATTCTAACGCCTCCCGGCAGCAACCCCAAGAGGACTAGCTTGAATGGACTGGAAAGCTTGTTCTGGTTCTTGAGGGGATGATGGGGCTTTGGACTAAAAGAGGAGTCCTCCTAATGAGAGACAACGGTACACACCTACACACCTGCATCGAAGAGAGAGGGAGAGGACGGGAATGACTGCGGAATCGCATACCTGTTGGGGCTGTTGTTGGGGGGGAAAGCGCTGGTAAGGAGACTGTTGTGCTTGCTGTTGCTGTTGTTGTTGCTGTTGTTGTTGTTGTTGTTGTTGTTGAGGCGGAGGAGCAGCGGCGGCAGGGTTTTGGGGATATGCTGCAGATGGGCCTTGGGGTGGGTGTTGGGGCCCATGTCCCGGGGGCTGCTGTGGGGACTGACTGGGGGTCTGCTGCTGCTGGGAAGAGGACTGTTGCTGCTGTTGGGATGGCTGCTGCTGCGGCGGCCCCTGAGTGGCCCCCGGGTAGCTAGACTGGCTCTGGGCCCCTGCCGGAGCCTGAGAGCTGGCCTGCGAGGGGGGCAGGCCAGAGGGTGCCTGGCTGGGAGGCCCCTGCTGTTGGGGGTAAGGGGACTGGCCAGACTGAGGTGCGGAAGCTTGGGAATACGGTGGCTGCGACTGCCCCTGGGAGGCCCCCGGCAGCGGCCCCTGGCCCTGGGGGGGCATGTGGGGCTGTTGATAGGGCGGTGCTCCCTGGCTGTGGGCAGCGGGAGAGGACGCCGGGTGGGGCTGCCCCGGGTAAGGCGTCTGTCCACCTTGCTGTCCAGAGGGGGACTGGGCGTAGGGCGTCTGCTGCTGGCCGTAGTACTGGGACTGAGGCCCATAACCTCCTGGTCCCTGTTGGCCATAGGATCCCATCTGAGCAGAACACGAGAGAGTCAGAGCGAGTGAGAATAAGCCCAGCGCTAAACACTGTCTGAAACAGAAATGAGAGGTGACCGAGCTAAGACAACATAGGAGGCTCACCTGTGGTCCATAAGGCATGGCCCCCATTCCTGCAGGAGCACGGCCCTGCATCCCCACTGGGTATCTTTGGGGACCCGGAGGGCCGTACGCCTGGCCGGGGTAACCTGGTCCCTGCTGGGGCCCGGTGGGAGGCCCCTGCTGAGGCTGCTGGGAGTACGGACTTCCTGCTCCATATGGTTGGCCTCGCATCTTCCCCATCGGGTCCATGGGACCAGGAGGCTGTGGAGACATCATAGAAACATACTTATTAGAAAAGTGCATACACTTGATTTTCACAACATTTCTATAACCAGAGTCATGCAGTTTTGAGTCTTCCGTGATTAACAGAAGCAAAACATTGGCAGCCTACACCGTGCTTTAACATTAATTGGACAAGGCATTATGTTTTTTTTACATTTCCCACACCCATAACGTTTTTTTGGTCATTGCTTATGTTGCCATAGTTTAAGTCCTCAACAGAGCTCTATAAATACACATATAACTACTTTAGAATAGAGGGCAGCCTGCCCACTGTTAAACATATCCCAGCTGTGATCCTGTTTTGATCCTAGTCCAAGCTTGCCTTTGGGATTTTTTCCCTGCTGTACGGAGACGCTAGTTTTGGCCCTGAATGAATGACACCAGAGCAGAAAGGCAGACCTGACAGTGACCATTCAGGAAATGATGTACGTTATAAGCATAGATCAGCAAACCCGAGGGACACACTCTAATAAGTAATGGGGTCTTCAACTCAGGATAATTTTATTGAATTGTATATCCATGAAATCCTGGGTGGCCTGGAATATCAGGGCAAACGAATATCTGGTATTGAGACGTTTTTACTTCACCAGTCCCCCCATTTCACAGGAGTATTGCACATGGAGCAGAAGGACTCCCACCTGCACACTGTGCTTCGGAGGTGAGAGGCGTCTCTGCTGAATAATGGCCTTTACAAATAGTATGCAAAGTCCTCGTACGTGACATTTGCCAGATCCAAGATAATAAAATGAAATAAATAAGAAGAGCACATGGCTAATCTGCATAAGACAGAGAGGAAACTCCCTTGGCTGGTGAGAGATGTTGGACTGCGTTCTGATTGGCTTGGGGGGAGGGCTAGGGGGGGGAATTATTTGCAGCCACATAGTAAAACTTCTGTGGCATGCCAGACACAGCAAAACACTCAACCTCTGCCTTGCGAGCAGGGCTGCTCTCATTTGCCTTTGGTCGTGATGTCTAGACAAATGAGAGCCTACAGTATGACACACACGTCACATATGCATATTTAAGCCATCATATTTGAGCATCCGTCCCAACATGTCATAAGAGGGTCTTGTGATTGCAAGGTGGGTGTTAAAAGTATAATTAATATCCATACCATGGACAGATTGTCTGGATTAGGCACATTTGACAGAGATATCACATATTTAATAACATGTATTATATCAAGACTCATTAGTGAATGATCTCAAATGTGGCAATACAGAAAATATGTATGGGAAACGGGGGTAAGGGAAAAGAGTAAACAAAGAATAGGAGTGAAGAGTGCTACATGTTGGACCTCCTGAGGAGTTAATGCTGTTTTCGCATCAGCCACCGTGGCGTTAAACCACATGTAATTATTAATGGCCATGAGCTCCGGATGCTGAGCCAATCAGATTTCAGCTCGCATGTCAACCTAAGACCAACTGTCTCCTGGCTTTGACAGAGGGGTTTTACCTCCACAATTCAAATCCCAGAGCAAAGCAATACGCACACTGCAGTCACTTACTCATCTCGCTTAGGCCACCGTTTACACAGGCTCTGTGCAATGAGTGAGGGGATAGGCAACTTCAACAAAAACACATAGCCTACACCATTTCTAAACTGGATTTGATCCGTATTTTTATTTTTTTTAAACTAATCAGTCTGCATTTATTGTACGATTATTCGCATCCCATCTTTTCTTAAATGCACGGACTGATTCGACATGTCATGCACTACTCACCCGATCCACACAACTGCAACATACAGCATCTAGCACACTTCATACTTGCACTAAAAAAAAAAGTTAAAACACACAGTCCTAATGTCACAGTTATAAAAGGCCCATGTGTCGGGCGAGTGTGTCGTGTATACTCACATGTAAGAGGGGGGGAAACGCGTTCAATTTCAATGTGTTTCGTGTGTGTGTGTGTGTGTGTGTGTGTGTGTGCGTACGTGTGTGTGTGCGTGCGTGCGTGTGTGTGCGTGTGTGTGCGTAATGGATGTTCCAAACTCTTCAGGAACATTTTAATGTTGATTAATGTGATATTTGTTCTAAAAAGAAAAGACATGTATATATATATATAATATATATACAGTATGTGATATATATA
>OOFB01037866.1:6538-18890 GCA_900323305.1 Trachyrincus murrayi
GGGGGGGGGGGGGGGAGCTGTTCACAGTCCAAACCGCCCACAAAATCCACTTTCAGTCTACTCACAATGAGTACACGAGATTGCGCTGGAGTAAACGCCTTTCCCCCAGAACAGAGAAAAGTGCGAGGGCCTCACCCACACTAAAAGCCTTTTTTAGTACGGCAGGGCCAAATCGACAGCAGCACAGCCGGGACCCAAGGTCATTCCTTCCTCAAACAGTACAGACCATGCCAGCCTAGTGGAGAGATGTCCCAGGGCCAGTACACAACACACTCTCATACATTTTTTTTTTACAGTTTTCATTTTTTTTTTTTGGACAACTTTAAGTAATGGAACCGACTACTTTCTTTTTTTTCTTTTTTTTTTAAACCACAGTTGTCAAGGTTACTGCCGGACTTAATTATTACATCCATTTGTTTTAGGGTTGTCCTTGTGCGTGGTAGAAGGAAAGGAGGGATCCCCAAAGCTCCCTCCCCGAGCTCCCCTCCCCCACCTTAACCACCAACACCTCCTCCTCCACCTCCTCCTCCTCCTCCTCCAGCTCCTCCTCCTCCGACCAGGTCAGCCCCAGATGTCCTGCAGGTAGCGCTTCTCCTCCCTCAGTGCTGCCAGTTTCTTCATGGCGTCTAGCTGGTCCAGCTGAAGCTCTGCTCTCACCAGCTCCATCAGGGCGTCGTTCACATCCTTGGCCATGTTCTGGGCGTCGCTGGTTAGAAAACCAAGAAGCGGTGAGGACATTGTGGGTGTTTTCTTGAAAGTGGTACATTGGAGCCTCCAATGTACCCGAAAATCTAGGGGTATGCGAGTGCTACAAATGTACTCCTTGAGCAAATAACTGATCAAAATGTTCCCAAATATCTAATATTTGGGAACATTCTAATAATCTAATAATAATCCCACCAATCAATCTCCTCATCATCACAGTCATCATCATCACCCTCCACTATTTCATCACCAACACCACCATCATCATAATAATCATCATCAGTCATCATCATCACCCTCCACTATTTCATCACCAACACCACCATCATCATAATCATCATCATCATCACAATCATCATCACCGTCCACTATTTCATCACCAACACCATCATCATCATAGTCATCATCTTCACCCTCCACTATTTCATCACCAACACCATCATCATCATAGTCATCATCTTCACCCTCCACTATTTCATCACCAACACCATCATCACCCTCTGTATCTTCATAACCATCATCATCCTCCTCTTCTTTATCACCATCCTCCTCCTCCTCATTTTTATCACCATCCTCCTCCTCCTCCTCCTGCTCCTTATTTTTATCATAATCCCCAGCTCTACAGTCTGGCCGCACTCACCCACAGACGTAGAGACAGGCGTTGTGCTGCAGCAGGAGCTGGCTGACGTGTTGGCTGTGGAGCAGCAGGTTGTGTTGGACGTATCTGGGGCACGCCGGCAGCGGTGGCGAGACGGCGGGCACCGCCTCCGCGGCGTCTCTGGAGAAACACAGCTTGAGATGCGTCAGAGTCCCGCTGGACACAAAGCCCTCCAGCTCCTCTCTGGGGAACGAAGGGAGAAGAGAGAGGAAAAAGCAGGAGACGAGCAGGAGAGGTGTTAAGCGACAGGATCCACAACATATTTTTTGTACGGTCGTGAATATGAGTCAAATTGAAAAGCATTAGCTAACGTGGGGAAGTGTTGTGTTAATTAACGCTATGCCCGTCAGTCTTGAGTGCTACTTACTTAGTCTTAAGTGCTACTTTGATTATATCAACATACATCGAAAATCTGTATGCTCTACTTTCCTGGTGAGACACGATCTGTGGCTGAAAACCTTCAACTTTCGTATTGCCAAAGTAATGTTTGTAAAGATGCCTCCCAGCATATTTGAAGGTACAGTACATAACCCCATCTCATTTCCTTAGCAAATGAAAAAAAGGAAAGAACAATCGAGAGAACTCAAGGCAAATATTACTCAAGGCAACAAAAAAAAAAAAAAAGGTCAAAGCAAACTCTTCCACCACCCACAGACTTTTCTTAATAAAACATGACGGAGGGTGGCAAGGTAGCACTTAAAATAAAAAACGAATAAATAAATACAAAATCAAACAAGAACGAGTCACAGTTACATTTCTTGTTTTTTCTACTACTAATCCTTCCAGGCCCGTAACCTTTTGTGCATGACAGGGTGCTGTCAGGCACCCGTGTGTTTTCACCAGAGCTTTGCGTGCTGCTGGAAGTGGGGAGGAAACGACATAGGAGGAGGGAGAGAAAGGCTTATGTAGCCTTGGTTAACGTTAAGCAGCTGGGAAAAGCATACACCCCCATCTCAACATGCCCACCTCCCACACATACACATACACCCTCATCTCACACACAAACACACAAACACACACACACACACGAAGGGTGAGAGTCTTTGCCTGAGGAGTCTGTTTTGCAGCAATCCTCAGACTATGGTTTGTTTTAGTAACGTTTGGAGGCCACAGTCTAAATGGCGAGTTGTATTTGTTCTCCAACAGGTCTTTATGTAAGAAGACAAAAACTCCACAATGTTGCCAGTCCTGCAGCAATCAATCTGACCAAGAATCTCTGAGGATTCAAGTTATCTAACGTTTCACTGCAAGGAAAAAACAACAACACAAGAGAAGACTCGAGGAAGAGGATTAGCACAGACGAAGCGCCTGTAAACCTCTAGCATGAGAGGTGTGGATTCGGGAGACGGGAGTCGCCGATGCCAGACTGCCCTGCGAGAGACACGGTTAGACTAATGGTTGGCTTTTACAAAGCATAGCAGTTAGGGGGGGGTTCACGGAGCAGAGCCTGCCAGGTACCCTGGTGATGTGTTTATACAGAGAACAGCACATGGCAATATAGCTAGACTGCTAATGAAGGAGAACGCATGCCGCCTCATTTTCCTGGCAGCATGAAAATACAGTCCATGAAGCGAGGGAAGAAAACTGAAAATAAGCTCCGCACAGGGTAGAGAGAGAGAGAGAGAGAGTGAGACAGAGAGAGTATTTCGGAGCTGATGGTAATATTTGAGCAAGCTTTCGACAACAGATGTTAAATGCAGAGGGGGGGGGGTGAATAGGGCTGATTTTTACTTGACACTTTTTTACTTTTGGTTGGGAAACATTAACACCGGAGGGTTCATCACATCCTGTCTCAAGAGTCCCATCTTAGCGACAGCATGTTATTTATATCCTGGTTGAAATTCCACGGCCCACTTATGCCCCTGTGTTGAGGATTTTTTCCTCAAAAATATGGATATGGGGACAATGAAAAATGGCACACTTGCACACAAGTACGCACGCATGCACGCACACACAGAGGTAAACCCAGATGGGTATCCAGGCTACAGATGACACCCTTGTTCCAGGAACCTGTAAGGATGCAGTAACTGGACCGTCTCACAGCATGGGCATTCAAATGTCTTTGGTCAACACTGGGAGGTTGGGGTGTGCGATCGATGGACAAAACCGCACACTCAGTGTCCGTCCGGCGGTCAGCCGAGGGACGGTGGGCTTTGAGGCGCTTTAGAATAATGAACAGGAAACTCCTTCATCGGTTGCTGTTGTCGTTTATTTAAAGGCTGCTAACTCAATGCCATTTCAGCTCACTTCACTTCAGCATTTCAGTTCAATTCGAGTTCAAATTTGGTGATTGGATTGCGGCAGCAGCACTAACTGCCAATTAATGGTTTGGCGTAAAATGTATACATACATTAAAATGGCATTAAATTGTGTCTTGTGTCAACCAATCACAAACAGACTTTGCTTTACCAAGGTCGTGCAAGGCGCATTAACATCCGGTCAAACAACTTGCACGTGTCTGCGTTGATAAATGAAGCAATGTGTAACAACTTGGGATAATCGCAAGACAGAATGCATTGTTGCATTTATGTGGGGGAAATGTGCTGTGAAGCGTGCAGTGTCATTAAAAATAAGAGGTTGAGAAGTAATCCTCATCATCCCCACCAAAACACAATTTGTCACTGCTTAACATCTGCACTCATGAAAGCACAAGCGTGCAGCCCTCGAAGCAGGGGAACCATATTTTAATACTTAAGTAGAAAGTAGAAATACCCTCACAAAACACAGGACTCCTTCGGTTAGGTACAGGCCTACCAACACTGGACCGGTCATGGTTGTCCTAATGGTTTCCACTTGATAAAGGTATGCATGTTGTTCATAAACTATAGATACATTACAACATATGAATGTGTTGGGGGGGGGGGAGTGGAAAAACCCAAGATATTTTCTGTGGAATACTGTGGAGATCGTCAAAACATCTCAAAGCCGTCATCCACCTCTCTCGCCTCTACGAACCCCGGTCACGAGCGCACGAACGTTCACGGGATATAAAGGTTGTACAGCAGGTTTCTCTGTCTGCGAGGGGTTCCACTCTGCCAGGAGCACATCGTCTTGTTTCATCACAAGGAGAGAGAAAGGAAAAGACCAAATTCTTTGGCCGCTTTTTGAGGGCTGCCACAATGAATATATCCATAAAGAGATAGGACATTATAGCTGTGTAAATACACACCCCAAAATATTCTCATCAGTATGTGCATTGCGGCGTCTCTATGCAAATGTGTGTGCGGGTCCCGAGCAGCCCGTAAAAAAAAGAAAAAAACGCCGCGGCAATCAATCTCACCTGAATAGGTAATCCCGTTCTTTGTGGCGGCAACCGAAGAAGAGCCAGGTTTCGCCGAACACCGTATCAGGGTTGTCTTGCCTCTCAATTTCCCTAGAAATAAATACATATACATATAAATATAATATATTCTGTGGATAATCAATGCAGGCAGAGGAGGGGGGGGGGCAGACCAGGCTGCAGAGAGTGAACGGAAGCAGCGCTGCCATTAATTGTCTGTAATAAGAATGGAGGGAGCAGTGGCAATTACCGGATGAATCACGCTCAGTGTGTGTGTGTGTGTGTGGGGGGCAACGAGCACATTAACACCACATCGTTAACTCACACCCAAACAACAACAACAACAGCAACGGAAGTGATCCCCGCAAGCGGCTGGAGGAAGGTGACACTCGGGGAGTCCAGTCCACGGTGTGTGTGCGTACGCATCCACTTGACTTGGGGGGGAAAAAAAGAAGACTCAAATGTCGAATGTAAATGTGATTCCTCATCCTCTTCCGGGTTTTTTTCGTGTGTGTGTGTGTGTGTGTGTGTGTGTGTGTGTGTGTGTGTGTGTGTGTGAATTTGGCAACGCTCCCAGAGTCCTTTGCAGCAAGTAATGTCTGTGTGAGGACATGGAGCGGGCCGGGCCGCGGCGCTATCTCCGGGCCGCACCTGTGGGCGGTAGGTAGGTGACAGCACTCTCCTCCCATAACAACAGCTGACCCCCACTCCTCCCTCCTCTCCCTCCCCCCCCCCCGCAACCTTTTATGAACCAATCAGTCAGGTGACCCTTTAATGGTGGGAAGGCTTTATCTGATATACCCATCTGGCGAGGGTGGACAGAGGGACAGAGGGAGGGGGAGAGAGAGAGAGAGAGAGAGAGAGACAGACAGAGAGACAGAGAGAGAGACAGACAGAGAGAGAGAGAGATCTCCGTCGGCCGGCCCGTGTCCATTCAGCCAGAGAAAGAGCAGCACTTTGCTTTTTTACCACAGCGCATTCTTTACGCTCGTAAAAACGGCAAACGGATCTTGTTTACAATGGAGCTGTATGCCGCCCTGCCCACTCCTCCATCCATTAACAACACACTGTAAATAAAACCACAGCTGCTGATAGGTTAGAGACGAGATACAAAAAAAGTTAAGAGTAGATGAGACTAATTCATTTGATTAATAGAAATGTTGAGGCAGAGGAAGTTAGTTTTCACCAACGGGGGGACAGGAGCAGCAGAGCTCAGACCACCCCAGACCCTCCAACCATTAGTATCGGGGACGAGATGCTTCTGATCTACAAACAGCCTGGAGTAAAGTCATTTCAGTTAGGCTCGTCTCCCCCTCTTCCCCCACCCCTCTCTCTCTCTCTCTCTCTCTACCCCGGACTCCCTCTCTACAACTCTCTCGCCTGCCCTGGAGGGATCAATACCAATATGAAAAACCTGGATCCCATTCTGAGCAGACCACTCTGTTGTCGCTCTCTGCATACAAATCACCCAGGGTAAAAAAAATATATATATATAAATAAAAGAGAAGCAGCCCGTAACACAACGCCAGGGGACGAGCAGAATGTGCGGTGGAATCTACTTGGGGTCAGAATCAGGGGGGGGGCGTTTGCGTCTAAGTGCCATTCTGATGAGCGACGGGTGGCCGGGAGGTACGGGGAGGAGGGGAGAATGGAACGCACGCTGGGGCCAAGGACTTGGCAAACACGCCGATTATCTCGCATCATCTCGCGTCCACGTTGAATGACAATGAAAGACATTGGCAGCTCGGCGTGAAGAAGATTCGCTCTTCGAGGCACGGCACAACAACAGAAAATGAACCAAAGAGGAACGAACACAAAGCAAGTTGTTCATCAACGGTAACGCCGGGCTTCATCGGCAGCTTGTGTGGCGCAAAATGATTATTCCCTTTTACAAGCCTTTCCCCCTCTCCTCCCGCATGTTGAATTTAAATCACATTCAGCCGAATACAGGAGCAGCAACACAGGCTATAATTGTAATCAGCCGTCTGGTCGGAATGATAAATGGAGACCTGGAGTTTGTTGATACTCATTCACACGGCGATACTGAATGCGCTAAGCCCTGCGCCTGAGCTGACTTAAACAATGTTAGGCAAGAGACAAGTTTGTTAGGAAACCCGTTAGTGAGAAAGGCAGTGCAAAGCTTTTCCCCTTGTTTATCTGCTCCCAGACTCCTAAACCTGGGCCGCTATTTTCCATGGGAGAACCGCATGTTCCGTTTCTCAACCTCAATAGAGGCTAGACCAAAGTAATCAATACCAGACTGGCCCAGAGTGTTCTTAAAGCATCACAGGTGCCACCAAGAGTGGCTCTGATCACTCGCCGTGCCTCCTATTGCACTTGATACCGCCGATACAAGAGTTTTGAAAACAGCTGCATCGATTAGCAGAGGAAGGTGGTGGGGGAGCACTAAGGGCTCAGAGACGGCAGGATCGAAACCGTGCCGCATGTTGTTGTCTTGCCAACCGGCCTTGAGGCACACGGACTCCTGCTGACAAAATGGCCGATTGTTATCTCTTATCAGGTGGCGGAATCAGAGGCTTTGTTTGGAATCTCATGTTCTCTCAGGTTCTGTTGCATGTCGCTGGCCCCCCGTGACAGGTCCTCACTGACAGCCACGCTACAATACGCAGCTGGCCGAGAGACAGAGACAGACAGACAGACAGACAGAGAGAGCAAGAAAATAAATAGTTAGCTTTGATTTACATGGCCCTTTCCTCCCTACTGTGAAGAGTTTTGTCAATATTATTTCCCGACCAAGGACTAGCATATTTACTGGCTTTGGTCAAATAAAAAAGTTAGTTGGCTTAGTTGGAATATTTTATCCATGTTGACATTCAAAAACTTTTAATGAGAAATATCCGTATATCAGATTTGGGTAGTAAAATATGGGTACCAATGTGATGACCAAAAGCTATACCGCTATCACTCCACGCCACTGTCATGTCCACCAAGGTAGGGGTCCCTGTGGCACATCTTTGATCATTGCAGCTGATTGTGGTTGATATGCACTCGAGCAGCATGACCGGGTCACATCCTGATGATACCGTGTCAGCAGTGTTCCGGATATTGCCAGCAGCCACGGGTCCTAGCGCTCTCGTCTGACCCTGAGATGACCGGATAGCTCCATCTGGTAAGTGAGTAAGTGAGTGGAGAATTTTCCACGGCGTGCGATTCCCTGCTGCCGCCACGGCCGTCGCCAGGTAGCAGTAATCACTCTCTCAATGACACGCACAACACGCGTCAAGAGGATTTAAAACGGTTCACGGGAATTGACTTTTAGAAGCTGCCAGGATTCTGTTTGAGTCTCAATTCAACTCACTCACTTAGGAGAAAAAAAATGTCGATGTAAACCTGTACACATATATATTAAACAAAGTAGCCCGACGCACTGGCACACACATCAGTCACCTCACATCTCAGTCAGATGAGGCGGAGACATAGCCAAATAGGAAGGGAAGGGGGGGGGGGGGTGCAGCTCACAGTCGATATGGCCGCTCAAACTCCTCCGCAATTACTGGTAGTGATTTGCATTAACAGCTTGCCTTGCCGCCTGCTGAAGTCTTTACGTTAGAATCAATATTAATCCGTGCTCTCGTTTGACCTGCACTCGGACAACTGCGCTCTGAAGCCCAAAGACTGGAATTGATGGAGGGTGATCCCGGGTTTATTCCCAAAGAGGAGCATAGAGCTTCTGGAACAATCCCTGGCGTGATCGCAGCCTCGCCAGACAGATTAACCGCCACACGCACCGGTGAAACGTACTTGACCTAGACGTTTGTTTTTTTTACTTGCCGTTACGCGAGACCAGGCGGTGATTAGCCGTCGCCAATGCAAGAAGGCTTAAAAACACAATCCACACTTAAGAAGCTCTTCGGTGTTTGCGTGTTCAAGTTGTCATCCGATGATATTGGATTTCCGCTGGAATAATTAGCTTTCGCTCTGCGCTCGGGATGCTTTTGAGGCCATTACATGGTGCTTGCTTACCATCTGCCTTCACGCCTTGAACTTCCAACCGCCCGCTTTCAGCTCAACACGTTGTCAATTGATTTGTTTCTTCGTTATAAAGAAAAACAATGCCTGCCAAATCTGTAAGGAACTGTTGCATCCTTTTCGTTAATTAAGTCCACGTCTTTTCATGTACTCAAAAGTAAGCACACACGGACTTTAAAAAAGACTGAGTCAGACATTAGCAAATGCAAAAACACGTGCTACAGGAAAGATACAATGCATGTGCGCAACTACTTCTATCTATAGGGAATCAAAGCAGCATTTTGCTTCCCATTGATGATTGATTTTATTCTATGGTTTTGTACATTCGCACATCGTGCCTATGTGTGCTGCTGTGACACCTTAATTTCCCCTGGGGCATAAATAAAGAGCCTATCCATTCATACCCATGTGTAGTGTGTAGGGTGTGGTGCAGAATGTAGAGTGATCTGCTGTACCTTTGCTGGAGGAAGCCAATAAAGGGGGCTACCCCTGTGCCCGGTCCCACCATGATAAGGGGAGCGGCGGGGTCCGAGGGGGGCCGGAAGGAGCCGCTCGGTCGCATGTTCATGTGGATCTACGATCGGAGGTCATTGGAGAACATTTAGATTAATGAGACCCATTACCGCGATCATCCAAAATCTATACTATTCTATTACTCCAAAGCCTTTACTAATGGTTTACCTGACCAACACTGATGGCAAACCTAGGACCAGAATGCTTGCTTCATATTATATTACTTCTTATTACTATTTAACCATGCAAACCAAACTTCAATTCCCCTTTTGGAATGATGGCAAGGAATAAATGCTAAGGGTTTCTTGTCAAAGTGTCAAAAGAATATTTTGAAGGTCAAAAGTTACATTTTTTACTCTTTTTTCCATTTGCCTTGCCACTTCAATACACATTTCTGAGTTCAACACATGTTTTTGGGTTCACTAGAAATACAAAATGTCTTTCATTCTCCAGCCATCTTCACCAGAGGGCCTCTTAAGAATGTCTTTTATAAGAATGTCTTTTAGGACAAACTGCGTGCATTTGTATTTTTCGTACCTCGCCGAGAGACTAGAGCTGGAGCTGAAGAGGAGGTTAGAGCGAGCACAGAGAAACTACAATGTCAAGAATCTGCCAGCAAGGGTTATGCTGTGAACGCAACCAAGCAACATGTTTTAGACTGCATGGGGCCTAAAGCTAAAAGCACGGCTGACGTTACATCCTGTCTAGGCCCTTGCACCCACCAATCTGCCTTCATGGAAATGAAGGACCCGGGCGAGTGATCCGATATGCACTCCATGGCTCCATGTCCTACGCACTTCTGCCTTCATGGTTTCCGCTTCTTACCTTCGGCAGCAGAGCTTGGCCGCCCGATGACTCAGAGGTCCCCGGACACACCAGGATGGGGCTGACGAGGTCGGACAGCCAGCCACTGCACAGACCCTGCCGCCCCTCGGGTCGCCCAGAGCATGCTGGGAGCTCCACCACGTTGAAGACGAAACGCAGCCTCCCGGGGTGCCTGAGACTGGAGCTGAACCAGAGAGAGATGTAACGTGATGTATGTATGTATATATATTCTGTGATTCTGCGAGTGACTTCACGTCATACCAGGGCTCCACTCAAAATTCGTCGCCGTCCGCGTTGAGTCAACACAGTGCATCAAAAACGTTCGCCATTGAGAATTGAAGCACAGCGATAATTTTTTTAGCTTGGATGGAGCCATCGGGCGCACTGCAACACAGACACAGTGGAGCACCTTCCATGGATTGTTATGGCCTGCGTTTCCCAGCCCAATGCAAGAGCTGCGGACATACACGCCCCCCTCCAACAACATCTATTTGGTTCGCGGCTAAAGGACAAGACAGGAGGTGGACAAATCGAAGCCCTACTGCTTCTTTATAAATTAGCGGTATGGCAACATTTAGTTTGTTCCCCGCGAGAACAGTGTCTGTGATGTTGATTTTTTTTTTTTATAGTTTGCCGTCTTTGCTACACGCGAGTGCCATACGTTGCCCAAGCAACATATCGAACACGGCGGACATATTCACAAACGCCAATAGAACGTTGGAAAGAAAAGAATAGTTCCCAAGGTGGTATATTTTATTATCTCCTATTTGTGAGACTTTAAAGTTTGATTGTTGTTTGTTTTAATATTCTGAGAGAGAGAGAGAGAGAGAGAGAGAGAGAGAGAGAGAGAGAGAGAGAGAGAGAGATAATGAGCGGCCCTGGGAAGTTTTGACAGTGCTTCAGATGCACTTCAGTGTGCGTGTGAGGCAAGACTTTTTGGGTGTCGTGTTGGTAACAAGACAGAACAAATCAACGGCGGCAGGCGAGTCATTGTGCAGCACAGACACGGGCATACTGGGGTGCATCATCAACTTACCTGGCTGCTGAATATGGTCTAGACTGCAGTTTCGGCAGATGCTCTGAAAAAAGCAAGCACAGGCATACATTAGCATGAGTCACTTGGCGAAGGATTAATAATACACAGGACAGCACCAAGAACAAATACTTATTATCAACCTAACTCTCAGCCAGTAACCGTCACCCTGAGGTGCATTTGGAGGACACACTTCTATATTTACATCAGGGCTACAGAATCCCATGTGTTCATATGTCCGTCCCGTGGGTAATAGACCGTCGCGCAATGTCGACCGTGTCGGTGGCCTGTTTTTCGGCAACATTCAGTTGATGCTGCATACGTATAAAAATGGCAACACATGGGAAAAATGTATAATGCTCGCATCGCCAGCTACCTTGCCTTAAAAAAAGAAATGCAAGAGAGTCAAAGTCAAAGTCAAAAAGCTCTGATCATGTGTGTCCCTCAAATCTGATTTGTTATGCTGCGTCTGCTAATAATTACTCAATGATAAACAAAACAGTTTATAGTAAAGTCACGCCATATGTACTGAGCCATTACCCTGACAGAAACAGACTTTTCTTTCGCTCTGCTAAGGCCTTTAGAAAGACAAACAGCTGGATTAAATCACGTCTCTCTTTCACTGACTAAACAGTTCAGGGCGTTACAGGGGAAAGATACCCACTTTGACACATGGATCCCACATTCTTTCTCGCCCTGTTGCAGACGTGTTTAATAAATGGTGAGGTTTTAAACGTGTATATTGGTAGATAAGATAAGAATTTCCAGCGGGTGATTTTTTTAAAGGATAAAGGATCGTTCATTTTAAACTACAGAAGAGTAGGGTCGGAAGTGCACAGCAGGAAGGTGTGAAGTTACACGGATGGGGTGTCTGTGTTTTTACTTTCATTTACCATTTGGACAAGTGCCCTGGTGGGTGACTAACCCATCCGTCTCTCAAGGGTTTAAAATGCGTATACCAAGGTACAGGTAAGATAAGAATGCAGAAAAACACACAGAAGGTCATTTGCTTGGGATGCCCGCAGGGTATGGATCAACAACAAGCGAAAAATCCTTTTCTAATCCAACTTGCATACCACAACCACTCCAATACTGAAGATAAAAACACAAACCTCAAGGCACCTTGAGTGTGTAATGAAATCTCTCTGAACAACCAAGCCTTCCACCGTCCAGAATAGTGTGACGGCACACACACACACACACACACACACACACACACACACACACACACACACACACACACACACACACACACACACACACACACACACACACACACACACACACACACACACCTACCTCCCTTGCAGAGCAGCTGGCCACGTACATAGCATGATGTTAACGTCAT